>CM060912.1:934675722-934799931 GCA_030737875.1 Allium sativum | reverse complement strand
AGGTTGGGCATTAATAATTAATTAATGATAATGACACATGCTAGTATGGTAAGGTTAAGTCAACATGAAAAACTAGACAACACTTAACCTGTGACGGCCTGCCCCGCACCAACCGACATTTACTCCAAAAGTGCGTTGTACACATGTCCAGTTAGCACGGGACGACCGTCAGAAGGAAAGGAAAGAAGGAAATGAACTAACAAAGAACCTGTAGAATGTCTCACAGCGCATGGAACAAAATATAATAACAACGTACTTGACATAAAATAGGTGAGACAGTGCATAAGATGAAAACAAACTAACATAGCAGCGGAAAATCCAAATACAGCTTATGATCCAAAGCCAACATTATTACAACTTTTCAAACTGTCTCAAAAGGCAAAAGCAAGATAAAGGAGGTACACTACTAATGCCCAAGTAGCGACCACCAACGACACAGGGAGAATATCTATATATCATACGTGGAAGCCTCCTGCTCGCCTCCGAATCAGCTACTCGCGCATCACCAGCTAACCTGTCTCTAGTCTGCTCGTGTGAGCACCCAAAGTAATAAGAAGAGACATAAAACTCTGGGTCAGACAAAAGTCTGGTATGAGCGATAAGCAACAAAAAAAAACAATAACAGGTATAATCCAATCATACCTGAACCTGGACCTGCAACCAAAGAGTTAGAACTACATACTGTACAACACTCTAAGGTGCCGTTTCAAATTGTGTAAAGATAACGGGGGTAGGGGTGTGCATGTCATAGTGATGTCAAATAATCAAGCATAGCAATCATCCTCACATCCCTCACTCAATGAGTAAAGCATACGATATCCACTACTTTGGTCACCTTATACTTTGGCCCATGACGGAATCCAATCCCGTATAACTATCACTACAAGCCCACTATCCATCTCTCAGTGGTGAACCAAAGTTATGAATACCGACAACCCCTTTGCACACGTCCCGCAGCAAAGCCCAATCATGAAGTGAATTCATTGGTTCCCAACTGGATCCTGAGCTCTAACTTCCCATTTGGTCTACCTTTGCATCTCGGGTTATTGGTCGTCACTGGGTCGGTTCGGGTTCCCCTTCTAGTCATCGGTCCGGGTCGGGTCCTCTACTTTGAATTGGTTCGAATCGTGGTCTCCTCTGGTAACGGTTCGGTTCGGGTTCACAACGTTGCATCGGTTCGGGTTGAGTCCCCTTGTCACGATCCGGTCCGTCCCCTCCTTCTTCAGCTTTTGGCTTGGCCTTCTAGTCCACTTCAATCCTCTTTAGAAACTCCCATCCGCTCTGATCCCCTGACTTCTCTCGTATTCGATCCAGTCCTCCTTCTTTAGCCGATCCGATCCCCTTTCCTTAGCCGATCTGATCCCAAGTCAACTAGCATGGCCTTCCTTTTTGCCAAGTTTCTCAAGTGCCAAGTTCCGATCCGATCGAATTCCTTGCCCAGTTCACTTATCCGAGCCGAGCCCCCATATCCGATCCGATCCGATCCGGTCCAAAACCTGCACTTTTCCAGTGAGTGTTTTAGGCCATTCGATGACGTTTTCGATCATTGTAACTATTGTAATCAATCACAAAGCATATCATACAGTCATAGCAACATGTATAATCAACCACAAACACCAAAACAACAATATGATAGGTTAAAATGGATCAAACATAGCCAAAACCCCATATTTTCCCTTAAGCATGTTTAGGTGAAACTAACGATATGATTAGCAAAACTTAACCAAATTAACTCAAATTCATATCAGAGGTCTAAAACAATATTTTAGAATTTCTGAATATTTTTCCAAATTTTTAATCATGCATAAATTCGCTAATTTCCACTAATCACCCCTTAATCCCCCAAATTCCGGGATTTGCAAAATTAGTCGAAATTAACCCAAATTCATATCAGAGGCATTAAATGATGTTTTAGAATTTTAGGAATTTTTCTAGATTTTTCTGAGCCATAATTTCGCTAATCTTCGCTGATTACCATAATTAGCCGTAATTAGTGAAAAACAATGCAAATCACTCACCTTAGCCACAAACAAAACTTAGATCTAAAATAAATCTCTGATTTGGTGAAGATCCCAATGCAAAAAAACAGCTCTAATCTTGATTTGGTGAAGATCTCCCTTGATTCCATGTTGCTAATCCCAATCTTCAAGTTGCTAATGATTTGGAGGTGATTTAGAGGTTGGAGGCCATTTTTAGGGTTTCTAAGAGGTAAGTGGAGGCTAGAAAACTGAAATGAAATGAAATCCTAACTCATTTCAGCCTCCCCATAACCCTAATTCCGAAATGGGTTATGGGCTCATTCACTAATCACCCTATTTGGTCCGGTTAAGCAGTTTTTCACCTTCCAAACCTTATTTCAGCCATATCTCCCAAACGGTAAATCCGTTTTTCACGTGTGACCACTCTACGGAAAGGTAAACCATCATCTGAAGCCAATGGAAGTGGTTTCAGGTCAAAACTCCTTTCCAATCAAAAGTTATGGACGAAACAAGATCAGCTAGGGGCAAAATGGTCATTTAAAAATCGACAAAAATCATGAAATGAGAAATTACCCCAATAGTCGTCCCCCAACTCTATATGACCATACAACTTCGTATGAGAAAGAAATAAATATTCTACGATCTTTTGATGCATAGAATGTGGGTTGTTACATTCTCCCTCCCTTAAGAAATTTCGCCCCCGAAATTCCCTAACCAAAACACACAAAGGGTCCCGCATGCCTATCAACCATAAAACAACAATCAACATGCAAAACAAGTCTATCCTAGCATGCGGTTTACTAACAAGGGAAGAAACTATCACTATCAAAACCTTACCAGGCAAAGAGTTCTGTATACTTCTTCCTCATATCCTCCTCTGTTTCCAAAGTACAGTCTTTTTCATTCTCACCCCACTGGACTTTGACTAGTTTCACCGCCTTCCTTCGAAGCTGCTTCGTATCGTTCCCAACAATACGCATAGGCTTAAGGTTCTCAACCGCCTCGGGTTCAACCTCGATATCGTCCAACTGATCTGGTGAAATAGCCACATTAGGGTCTTGCACAAACTTCCTTAACTGGGAAACATGAAATACGTTGTGAACTCCCGCCATCTTGTCAGGTAGCTCTACTTCATACGCCAAATTCCCAACTTGCTCGAGGACTGGGAATGGGCCAACAAATCTCGGTGCAAACTTACCTCTCCAACCAATCCGAATCACATTCTCAATGGAGAGATCTTGACGAACACCAAGTCATTAACGAAGAATTCCAAATCTCTTCGTCTCTTATCGAGATAAGTCTTCTGCCTATCTTGGGTAGCCTTCATTCTCTAATATACAATTCACTCAAATACCATCATGACCTGACCTAGTCCTTGGTAAACCATCAATGAAATCCATTGAGACTTGTTTCCAACGGTTGTGACAAACCACTAGGCTTCTTTTTGCTCAGCTTTAACTAACTGGTAATTCATGCATTTGGACATAAACTTCCCAACGTCTTTCTTTATCCTTTCTCAGTAGTAGGTCTAATCCATGTCTCAATACATTTTGTTACCACCGGGATTCATAGTCAATTTCGAGTGATGAAATGCTCTAAGCACTTCATCTCTCAGTCCATCTACGTTTGGTACAACTAGTCCTCCATTCTTTTGAAGCCATCCTTCTCGATCAAATCCTTGCTTGATCGTTCTCTTTCCATCGATACCCATCTCTACCCTAGAGATGATTTCCAATAGGTTAGGATCGTCCTTCTAACTGGAACCAATCCACTCAATCAAAATCGATCTAATCGTCAAGCTTACTAGTGTTTCTGAATCCAATTCACTCTTGGGTCTGAAATCATATCCTGTGATATACTCTAGTTGCTTCCAACCCAGAAACATAACCTCTAGACTGGCATGCCTCCTACTCAATGCAACTATTACCTCACCCAAATCCTTTACTATGATCACTCTGCCCCATGGAGTCATGGCGACTCCACTGCACTGATCCATAGTCACTAGTCCTTTGCTATGTCCACTATGCCCCCATGAAGTCATAACAACTCCACTGCACTGGCTCATAGCCTTACTACAATCACTTTGTTCCCCATCGCTGGAACCCTACAGGTGATAGTCTACTCAAGGGAAGAAAAATAGGAACAACATAGCAACCATAACATCCATCAAACAAGTCCTACCTATCACCTGCTAAATTCATAAACGCATCGACACCTACATGACTGGTCTAACAAATCCCAATATGTCGATTCTAGTATGTCTGGTCCAACCAACATCAATAACTAATGGAAGCACAGCCTCCATTCATACACTGATGCCTACTTGACTGGTCCAACCAATCCCAGGCCAATGGAAGCCCCGCCTCCCTACGAACTACCGTACGTCCAACGTACGTTTATCCTCCAAGGATAACTAGATCACGTCCAACGGATCAAGGGTAACGGGCATCCCCAGATACCCCTGCTTTTAGTCCGCCTAAAATACTTGAGTCCAACCCAAGTCTATCCATTGTCTTGCTGCCCTCTCGAGTCCAACTCAAGCTGAATCCAATTCCTTGCAGCCTTCTCGAGTCCAACTCGAGTCAATCTATAACTCAGACCCAGTCTTGAGTATCCATTACCGACAAACTCTAGTCCAACGTGAGTCGTCGTCTCCTTATTCGTTGCATCTCCAAGATCAACGAACACCCATTTTGTTTTACGAGTTCAAGTCCAACTTGAATCGCCCTAATCTTCGTTGCATCTTCCATGATCAACGAACACATCCTATTTCTTCAAAGTCCTACTATCCAAAGAGAACATCAACATAGGGTTCTAAACAATCCATTACTTTGCATCTTTCTCGAGTCCCACTCGAGTCATCTCATAACCCTATCGAGTTTAACTCTGGGCAGTCTATACCATTGAACAGTCTTATCATGTTCCGTCTGCCCATCACTCCTCGAGTAAACCAAGATATCATCCAATGAAAAATCACAACAACTATTTACCCCTCATGCAAACCATCCTAGTCGAAATCGACATTCCCCAAGCACAAGCCCCAATGGCCTAAACCAATATCAGACAAACACCCAGGGAACATCTCCTCCGAGTTCGCACAACCCACGTGAGGTGATACTAGCAAACAATCTAGCACTGGAGCACTCATTTGCCTCCCAGAGACAACTAGAACTTATTACAACGCTAACCTTTCAGCTTTCTTAACTCTAATTACTATCGCCATCACTAGGTAGGTACCTAATACCACCCTATTCCTTTGGAGTAGTTCGACTCCCCAAAATAATGCTAAACCCAGTAAAGCCTAAACAAAGCAAACACAAACAAACATACATCCATGACTCGATAAGACCACGTTACGGCAAATCATGCTAAGGTTAGCCGAACCACCAATCGGGTTCATCATAACTAGAGGTCTATCGACTATCTCGGGTTTGTCAAACAATACCCGAACAAAAACATCTTAAATAGAAAGCATACCTTTTATAACGACACCCTTTCCCTTCTGTGCCGCACTTGGAGCATTCGACGAAGAAGGAACATCGTTGATAGCATACGCTTTCACAATATGCTTCTCCCTAGGAGGTTGTGGGCAATCATCCTTGTGATGTCCCGCCTGGCCGCAGTTAAAGCACTTCCTTTCCCCAGGCTTTTCTCGACAATCTCTGGCATAGTGGCCCTTTTTGCCACAACTATTCGCCATCTTTCTTATTTTTCTTACTCTGACCATCCTTGGTCGGGTTCTGCTTCCTCTTGTTCTGAGAATTGTTCTTGCCTCCACCGCCTGCTTGCGGCTTTGGCCCTTCTACAGATGCAACCTCGGTCTTTGACTTAGGGTAAAGACTCTCTGATCTCAAAGCTTTCCCAACAATCGATTCAAAAGTCTCATCGATGTGGTTAATAAGCATTTCCCCCAAATATCCATCCAAACCAGTAATGAACTTCTCGTTCTTCTTTTCAACTGTAACGATAAGGTACCATCCATATTTCGATAAAGTATCGAATTCTGCGATGTACTCCGAGACTGCCCTACCATTCTGCTTAAGCTCCAAGAACTTCCTGAACAATTCTGATTTATGAGCAGCTGGAATAAACTTATCACAAAAGCGAGTCTTAAACTGATTCCAAGTAACTTGATCCTCTGGAGTAGCTGTCTTAATGGCATTCCACCAATTCATCGCTCGCCCTTGCAACTGACGAGACGCTAGCCTTCTCTTCACCGCATCCTCGATACCCAAGTCGTCGAAGATACGATCACGGCTATCCAACCAATCCTGAACATCCGTGGCCGACTCCGTTCCGTGGAACGGCTTCTCACCAAGGTTAGTGTAATCCTTGCACAACTTGGCGAAATCGACCCTAGGCGCCTGCACTACTGCACCACCGCCATTAGCAGCATTAGGAACGGCTCCCCGAGCATCTCTAAGCATCTCTCTCATGAGGTCAGTGAACATAGTCCTCATGTCAGAAGCATTCCCATTATTGGCTCCTCTACCAGTACCCCTGGTGTTTCGACTTATCGTTCAATCTGTAAAGAGAAAACGAATAACGACCCCATAGTGGTGCTATTGCAGTACGACTTCATTCTTATACTACTAATAGTATATATAGCTTTTTAAAACCAAAATAATCACAAATACGCGCTCTCATATACGTATTATCTCTCCCTGGTGTCTTTCCCTAGGTTAACTACGCAACCTAGAGCTCTGATACCAAATGTGACGGCCCGCCCCACACCAACCGACATTTACTCCAAAAGTGCGCTATACACATGTCCAGTTAGCACGGGACGGTCGTCAGAAGGAAAGGAAAGAAGGAAATGAACTAACAAAGAACCTGTAGAATGTCTCACATCGCATGGAACAAAATATAATAACAACGTACTTGACATAAAATAGGTGAGACAGTGCATAAGCTGAAAACAAACTAACATAGCAGCGGAAAATCCAAATACAGCTTATGATCCAAAGCCAACATTATTACAACTTTTCAAACTGTCTCAAAAAGGAAAAACAAGATAAAGGAGGTACACTACTAATGCCCAAGTAGCGACCACCAACAACACAGGGAGAATATCTATATATCATACGTGGAAACCTCTTGCTCGCCTCCGAATCAGCTACTCGCGCATCACCAGCTAACCTGTCTCTAGTCTTCTCGTGTGAGCACCCAGAGTAATAAGAAGAGACATAAAACTCTGGGTCAGACAAAAGTCTGGTATGAGCGATAAGCAACAAAACAAAACAATAACAGGTATAATCCAATCATACCTGAACCTGGACCTGCAACCAAAGAGTTAGCACTACATACTGTACAACACTCTAAGGTTCCATTTCAAATTGTGTAAAGATAACGGGGGTGGGGGTGTGCATGTCATAGTGATGTCAAACAATCAAGCATAGCAATCATCCTCACATCCCTCACTCAATGCGTAAAGCATACGATATCCACTACTTTGGTCACCTTATACTTTGGGCCATGACGGAATCCAATCCCGTATAACTATCACTACAAGCCCACTATCCATCTCTCAGTGGTGAACCAAAGTTATGAATACCGACAATCCCTTTGCACACGTCCCGCAGCAAAGCCCAATCATGAAGTGAACTCATTGGTTCCCAACTGGATCCTGAGCTCTAACTTCCCATTTGGTCTACCTTTGCATCTCGGGTTATTGGTCGTCACTGGGTCGGTTCGGGTTCCCCTTCTAGTCATCGGTCCGGGTCGGGTCCTCTACTTTGAATTGGTTCGAATCGTGGTCTTCCTCTGGTAACGGTTCGGGTTCACAACATTGCATCGGGTCAGGTCGGGTCAGGTCCCCTTGTCACGATCCAGTTCTTCCCCTCCTTCTTCAGCTTTTGGCTTGGCCTTCTAGTCCGCTCCGATCCCCTTTAGAAACTCCCATCCGCTCCGATCCCCTGACTTCTCTCGTATTCGATCCAGTCCTCCTTTAGCCGATCTGATCCCCTTTCCTTAGCCGATCCGATCCCAAGTCAACTAGCATGGCCTTCCTTTTTGCCAAGTTTCTCAAGTGCCAAGTTCCGATCCGATCGAATTCCTTGCCCAGTTCACTTATCCGAGCCGAGCCCCCATATCCGATCCGATCCAGTCCAAAACCTGCACTTTTGCTGAAACTTTTCCAGCGAGTGTTTTACGCCATTCGACGACGTTTTCGATCATTCTAACTATTGTAATCAATCACAAAGCATATCATACAGTCATAGCAATATGTATAATCAACCACAAACACCAAAACAACAATATGATAGGTTAAAATGGATCAAACATAGCCAAAATCCCATATTTTCCCTTAAGCATGTTTAGGTGAAACTAATGATATGATTAGCAAAACTTAACCAAATTAACCCAAATTCATATCAGAGGTCTAAAACAATATTTCAGAATTTCTGAATATTTTTCCAAATTTTTAATCATGCATAAATTCGCTAATTTCCACTAATCACCCCTTAATCCCCCAAATTCCGGGATTTGCAAAATTAGTCGAAATTAACCCAAATTAATATCAGAGGCATAAAATGATGTTTTAGAATTTTAGGATTTTTTCTAGATTTTTCTGAGCCATAATTTCGCTAATCTTCGTTGATTACCATAATTAGCTGTAATTAGTGAAAAACAATGCAAATCACTCACCTTAGCCACAAACAAAACTTAGATCTAAAATAAATCTCTGATTTGGTGAAGATCCCAATGCAAAACAGCAGCTCTAATCTTTATTTGGTGAAGATCTCCCTTGATTTGATGTTGATAATCCCAATCTTCAAGTTGCTAATGATTTGGAGGTGATTTAGAGGTTGGAGACCATTTTTAGGGTTTCTAAGAGGTAAGTGGAGGCTAGAAAACTGAAATGAAATGAAACCCTAACTCATTTCAGCCTCCCCATAACCCTAATCCCGAAATGGGTTATGGGCCTATTCACTAATCACCCTATTTGGCCCGGTTAAGCAGTTTTTCACCTTCCAAACCTTATTTCAGCCATATCTCCCAAACGGTAAGTCCGTTTTTCACGTGTGACCACTCTACGGAAAGGTAAACCATCATCCGAAGCCAATGGAAGTGGTTTCAGGTCAAAACTCCTTTCCAATCAAAAGTTATGGACGAAACAAGATCAGCTAGGGGCAAAACGGTCATTTAAAAATCGACAAAAATCATGAACATGAGAAATTACCCCAATAGTCGTCCCCCAACTCTACATGACCATACGACTTCGTATGAGAAAGAAATAAATATTCTACCATCCTTCGATGCGTAGAATGCGGGTTGTTACATAACCAATTTGACATGATATACGGGTGGGTCAAGTCAACCGCTAGATAACAATTAACCAATTTGACATGATATATGGGCGGGTTAAGTCAACATGAACTGATAGAGAACACTTAACCAATTTAGCATGGTACGTGGGTTGAATTGAATACGTGATTGGGGGTTAAGTCAACTTGGACACATGGGCAAACTTAACCAATATAACAGTATCAAAGCAAGGAAAAGTGGGGAATGATAAGATTAAATAATAGATAAACTTATCCTAGGGATAAGAAATGAATATGAATTAAGATGTAATACAAGACTCGAAGGGTAGGGCGACTTATACCATGAAATAAGTTATTCTAAGCTGAAAATGTGGGAAAACACCCGTATGCTATCATTTGATAAAGAGAACTTAAGTCATGCTTGAATTCATTGGTAAACCTTAGTTAAAAGGAACTAGGTAACAAACCTTAGTTAAAGAGAACTAAGAAACAGAAACTAAGTATCAAACCTTGGTTAAGAGAACCAAGTAATAAACCTTAGTTAAGAGGACTAAGTTGTAAACCTTAGTTAAGAAAACGAACGATTAAGAGAACTAAGCAGTAAACCTTAGTTAAGAGGACTAAGTAGTAAACCTTAGTTAAGAAAGCTAACGATTCAGGAAACTAAGTAGTGAACGTTAGTTAAGAAAGCTAACGATTCAGGAAACTAAGTAGTAAACCTTAGTTGAGAGAACTAAGTAGTAAACCTTAGTCAAGAAAACCAAGTAGAACACGAGGAGGAGCGAACGTCCATCTGATCATGAAGAAGGCTCCAACGAACTGGGTTACGAAGCACGCGGCTTCGAGGGGACGTGAGGGTACTCTTGGTATCCCTCTGTGAGGTTGTAGATGATCCTCCTAGGCTCACAGAAGTTAAGGTCTGCGTTAGAAGAGCCAAGGGTATGCCTTGGTTGCAATATAAGCAACATAAAGACTAGGATAGGTCAGTGTGAGGCGACGATATCTTGTTTAGCCCTGTGATAGCACGTCGTCGTCTACCTACCATCTTGAGTCAATCGTGATACGCAAGCGGAAAGGCGGAGAACTCCAAAAGGCCATATACTTTGCTATCTAGTTATGGGTGAGGGTGGACAATAGGTTTGTGGGGGCATAGAGGGCCTGCGTACAGTTCTCATTCTTGATTTTCTTGGGTGTCTTTTATTAGTTGAGGGACGGGTCAAGTGGGACCATAGCCACATATAGATAAAACAAACCTTAGCATCTGCATCGGCAAATAACTTAAAGCTCCCGACCGAGTTCCGTGTTTCTTGATTAGCCCTGCCACAAGACTGGGGCCGCACATATAGAGGACATGTGCAACTAGATATCTAGCACGTTTAACGACACGATTGGGACGTAAAGTCTAGGAACATATATCGCTCTGGGTAGTGTGTCTAGACTATGGGGCATTGTTCGATATGTAGCATAAGCCCTAGTGGCCCTAGGTAGCATAAACCCTGGTCGGATCTAGAAAGCGTTCAATAGGTAGCATAAACCCCAGTGGCCCTGGGTAGCGTAAACCCTGGTTGAATCTAGGAAGCGCTGGATAGAAAACCCTAGATTAGATCTAGGTAAAAAACGGAATCTAGCAAGATCAAGAGTGGTAGTCCAAACGATTTCGAGAATGGTGGCACTACACTAAAGTAGTACAGATTTACATGATGAAGCCCATACGACATACGGCAAGGGACTATATATATACATGGAAAGGATTACACGAGTTGGGGTATCTACATATATGTTGTATTAGGTTAATCTACTAGTGGGACATGAGTATAGCCTAGAGAGCTAATATCGCGAATAACCCAATAAGCAAGAAAATATAACTGAACGATATATGTAGGATTATACATAAGTTTATTCTAAGTCCACTCACACAGAACTTATGTTCTGACCCCCTCCTCATTACATACTTCCAGGATAGGTTCATGACAGAGATGGTATAAGCTTTGGATACTGGTTAGGCAGTATGTTTTATAAGGTAAAGCTATATTTAAAGTATATTATACTTTGAATTCCTTCCGCTGTAAGATGCTCACGAATTCTGACATGTTTTCTTTATCTCTGTCTTTTTCTGTAGGATACCAGAGCGCCCAACTCGGGTTTCGATAGATTGGGTTTTTGAAAAAAAATTGGTCTGTCGGAATCCGGGTTGTTACATCTGGTATCAGAGCTTCGGTTTAGTGATCTTAGGGAGATAATGAGTGAACGTATTTGTATTTTCTAAAACATAAATATATTATATATATAAACCTAAATCCATAAAGTAGCCCACTAGGAATGAAAAGAGTTGGGATAGCTATTTTGTGCACTAAAGGAATGAACCTAGAAATTTTAAGACCCTTAGGTGGTTTGGTTGGAAAGTGTACAATATGATTTGGTATTGAAGAAAGAAAGTATCCCATAAGAATTAAAACTGAAATGTTGTTATTTTAGAGTAGTGGGTTTAGAAGTGAAACCTTATAAGTTAGAAAAAGGTTAAAATGTGGAAAATGGATTAGGAATATATATAGTTGAGAGAATTGGTTTGGAAAGTGCCTAGGAAAGCCTAGTTGAGTTGAAAGACCCGCTTTGAGTCTAACCCAATAATAAACTTATAAGAACTTGAATTTGTAAAAGAGTTTGTGGTGTTTTTCAAGTTTTAATTTAAAAGTATTTTTGATGTTTAAGAAAAATATGTAAAGGACATATTCAGTGCATGTTGGTTTTTTTTAAAGTAAAGTGGTGTATACTTTGGTAAAACAATGATTTCTTGTTTTAAAAGAACTCTCTCATTAAAAAGTGCATAATATAGAGCATATATAGCTCGCTAGTTTTCATATTATATTATATGAAAGGATTGAAAAAAAAGTGTTGCGTTTTGTAAAAGAAAATTCTATTCTGTTAACAATAAATTTTGATTATTGATTTACAAAGAAATTTTGTTGGGTGGACAAAATAAGTTGTAGGAATAGAATAGATGTCTGCACCTTATAGCGAGTAGTTAAATTAACATTGTAATTAGAAACAATGTAAGACTGATAGTTGTCCTTGTCTACTCCAGTTTTGTGATTTGAAAAAAAATGTTTTGCATTTTATTCTGTAACATGTTTTTATGGTTTGGCGAAAACAAGTTTTGGAGAAGAAAACAAAGTTTTAACACTTTTAATTTTTGAAAGAAAAATGTAATGAAAAGAAAGGAGGCCAAACCATGTTTTAAAAAGAATGGAGTAGGTAAGGATTAATGCCTAGAAAAGGACGAGAGAAAGTTAAAGCTATGAATTAAACAATTGGAACCAACTAGAGATTGGTTGAGTTGAGTGATTCTCTGAGTGTCAATCTGATGTTGATTTCGGTCTTCGGGGTTGATATTTAGGGAGTTACTCTCTTGCCAATTTACAGTCAGTGATTAGTTAATATTAAACTAATGGAAAATTCCCATAGAATGCATAAGCATTGAGAAACCTAGGTTTGTTTCTTGAGAAAGAGAGAAAAAGTATAGGCTAGTAATGCACAGCAATGACTAGTAGTGACTACTAAGTAGTAAAGGGCAAGTAAGTGGGTAAATCCTATTGTGTGGACTCGCAATTGTCTGAGATGACAAAATCCTAAGGTTCTTGGACCATAGTAGTAGATGTGTAGGATGCTGTTTGAGTTGAAAACAAAAAAAGCTTATTTGAAATAATAAACTTAAGTAATTGGATTAAGTCAAATAAGCTACGAAAGAGAAAAGCCTAAGCTAACAAGAGATAATAAATTCAGTAAGGCAACAAATGTGACGGGAAAAGAAGATGGAAATCTTAAGAAAAAGATGAATAAATATGAAATTATTCCAAGGTAAGATGAAAGAGAAAGGAAAATTTTCTTATGTGGTTGTGCTTGGATAGGAAAGTAGGAAGTTTTTATAGAATAGTTATATAAAAATCCGAGTGCAATTATAAAAGGTACAGCGGAAAATGTAAATTCTTCTGTTTTATATCTTTTTGTAACATAAGAAATCGAATTTAGAAAATTAGATTTTTCTAAATTTCGAATTTAATGATGGTTGGTAGGGTTTTGGATGCAACAATTAGGTGAACCATGCTCTTATTATATAAGAGTATGGAAAAACTTGGATGAAAAATATTTTGATTTTTCAAGAATATTGCATTCATATAGAACTGCAAATATATTTAGGATGTGAGCATCATGTTTTGAAAGGGTTTTTAAAATTTGCATACATATAGGTGGATCCAAATTAGGTATACATACTTTACTATGATGTATCTCACTTTGCACATGTGCACAATGTTTGCAACAATTGGATGCACACTGGATGGATGGATATTGCGAGGGATTATCTATTTTACTCTTATCGAATTTCGGGGACGAAATTCTTTAAGGGTGGGAGAATGTAACACCCCACATTTTTAATATAATTAAAAATGTACAAATATGTATATATGCATAGATAGGTAAATAATGGTGATGTATAATGAAAAATTAATTCATACATTGAAGAGTAAGGAAATTAACGCGATAATAATGTGTGTAATCGAAGAGATGAAAAAATAAAAATACTTAATTTAAATATCAGGAATTAAGTAAAACGGGCATCACCATTGCGTCCGTCTCGGAATTCTGGTCAAGATAAACACCTGGTTTGCATAAAACGGACATAATATGAAGAAGTTATTAAGCCTAGAAGTTTGTATACGCACAAGAGAAATATATATATATATATATATATGTGTGTGTGTGTGTGTGTGTGTGTAAACAAATTAAAACATAAAATAAGGATTGCATGTAATACATACATGCACTGAAAAAAATGTAATGCATGCATTAAACGAAAGAAAGAATTAGTTGCATGCAATGTAAATATGTTGCATGCACTGATTTGCAAATATAATGCATTAACATTAAAAGAAAAAGATTCATGCAATGGTTTAATTTAAGTATTGTAACTAACATGAAAAAGAGAAGTAAGGAGAGAACAATAATTATCATTGTTCTAAGACTTATAAACAAAAGACTTCATAGCTCAGTTGTTTAAGACATTGGATTTATAACATGGAGGTTGGGGGTTCGAACCCCGGCAGGGGCATAATTTTTATCTTTGTTTTAGGGAGGGCCAACTGAACATGCAAATATATGTACGTATACAAATTCAAAATTTGAAAGGATAAGTACGTACATATAAGGAAATAAAGAAAATATATGTATATATATGTGAATATATATATTATACGCACAAATATATGTATACAAAAGATAAAATTCATGATAAGGCTACGGTCAATGAAATATGGCAAGAATCAAATAACGGTGCAACATCGTTTGAATTTTGAAACTAAAACGAAAATTGTGCGTATATAATACGCGTAAAATGGTCGGTAGAGTAATTGTATACATATAAGAATATTTCATGTGAATAAAACAGTTAAATAAATTCAAAAGTTCAAAAATCAAATTTCTACGCCAAAACAATTCAAACATTCGAAATTCGAATTTCTACGCCAAAACAGCTTGCGGGACCCAATGCTGACTCAGCGCCGCATGTACGATAAGATTTGGCTAGATTCATCTGTGAACCTGGACTATTTTTTAACTGGGTTCAATGCTGACTCAGCGCTGCGTGTACGATAAGGTCTTGAGTACCAATATAAACACCCCTAAGGCTACAGTTTTCTCTACACATCTTCATTATGCCTGTACTCTGCCCTTATTCATATCAAAATAAATCAAGGACGGGGTTATGCTGCTCAAGTTCTTCGTTAGAATTCAAGTAGAGAATCAAAGGCTAATTCAACGACTTCAACAACTATTTTCTAAGAATCAAATCTAAATTAGAGGATTGATAATCTACGTCATAGGATAACTTTTCAGTTTCAGAAATCAGATCCCAGAATTCAAGATCCGTTCTTAAATCAGTGAGTGGGATTACAATACACTTCATGCATAATAGTATTATTATCATTCGTCATTCCTCAAATTAAATTCATGTTGCAGTTTAAAATAATCTTTGTATGCTTTATCTATTCCTCTTCCATATTCTTCCTTTTTATTTTTTAAACTTTGGCTACCTTCGAGCCAAGGTCAACAGCGCGTAAATTATAGTTATTTGGGAAGAGCTTGAGATTTAATCGATGAATTAGGCAATTTGGGTAAAAAGTTTATTACACGAATGGTTGTGTAAGCAAAGTAGAAATGGGTTAAGTAGCACTTGACATATGAATAAGCTTAACCAACATACGAGGAATGATAGCAACCTGTTAGAAACACATGTATGAGAAACTGGAACAATAGGTATAGCCTATTAACGGGATTATAAGCATGAACATAAATTTGGGTTTTTGGGTAAAGCTTGAATTTGAGACTTGAAAATTGGATATGCCGTTAAGATCCTAGAAACATAATTAAAAATGGAATATGTTGGACAAACCATGTTTTTATGTAATTATGGAACTCGACACATAACATGAAATTGACAATAGTGGCACAACTTGAACATGAACATGCTTGTGAATTGGTAATTGACATTTGATATCTAGAATGAACATGAACATGCTTGTAAATTTATAATTGGCCTATGACACCTAGAATAGGCATGAATTGCTAATTGGCTAAACATGAAACATGGCTAACTCGAGGTTAGAATGAGTTTGCGGTGTAATCCTGCCCGGAACCGCCCGGCACATCCAGTGACTGCAAACAATAGGTTCTAATGTGAGAAGTTAGTCATAACGTGCTTGAAACCCGAGGTTAGATTGAGTTGTGGTGTAATCCTGCCCGCAACCAACCGGCACATCCAGTGACCGCAACAATAGGTCTAATGTGAGAGGTTGGGCATTAATAATTAATTAATGCTAATGACACATGCTAGTATGGTAAGGTTAAGTCAACATGAAAAAATAGACAACACTTAACCAATTTGACATGATATATGGGTGGGTCAAGTTAACGTGAACCGCTAGATAACACTTAACCAATTTGACATGATATATGGGCGGGTTAAGTCAACATGAACTGATAGAGAACACCTAACCAATCAAACATGGTATGTGGGTTGATT
Source organism: Allium sativum (assembly GCA_030737875.1). Lineage (NCBI taxonomy): Eukaryota > Viridiplantae > Streptophyta > Magnoliopsida > Asparagales > Amaryllidaceae > Allium > Allium sativum. The sequence goes on along the minus strand of CM060912.1, from coordinate 934,783,612 downwards.
TGAATACCTGATTGGGGGTTAAGTCAACTTGGACACATGGGCAAATTTAACCAATATAACAGTATCAAAGCAAGGAAAAGTGGGGAATGATAAGATTAAATAATAGATAAACTTATCCTAGGAATAAGAAATGAATATGAATTAAGATGTAATACAAGACTCGAAGGGTGGGACGACTTATACCATGAAATAAGTTAATCTAAGCTGAAATTGTGGGAAAATACCCATATGCTATAATTTGATAAAGAGAACTTAAGTCATGCTTGAATTCATTGGTATACCTTAGTTAAAAGGAACTAAGTAACAAACCTTAGTTGAAGAGAACTAAGTAACAGAAACTAAGTATCAAACCTTGGTTAAGAGAACCAAGTAATAAACCATAGTTAAGAGGACTAAGTTGTAAACCATAGTTAAGAAAACGAATGATTCAGAGAACTAAGTAGTAAACCTTAGTTAAGAGGACTAAGTAGTAAACCTTAGTTAAGAAAGCTAACGATTCAGGAAACTAAGCAGTGAACCTTATTTAAGAAAACTAACGATTCAGGAAACTAAGTAGTAAACCTTAGTTGAGAGAACTAAGTAGTAAACCTTAGTCAAGAAAGCCAAGTAGAACACGAGGAGGAGCGAACGTCCATCTGATCATGAAGAAGGCTCCAACGAACTGGGTTACGAAGCACGCGGCTTCGAGGGGACGTGAGGGTACTCTTAGTATCCCTCTGTGAGGTTGCAGATGACCTTCTGGGCTCACAGAGGTTAAGGTCTGTGTTAGAAGAGCCAAGGGTATGCATTGGTTGCAATATAAGCAACCTAAAGACTAGGATAGGTCAGCGTGAGGCGGCGATATCTTGTTTAGCCCTGTGATAGCACGTTATTGTCTACCTACCATCTTGAGTCAATCGTGATACGCAAGCGGAAAGGCGGAGAACTCCAAAAGACCATATACTTTGCTATCTAGTTATAGGTGAGGGTGGCCAATAGGTTTGTGGGGGCATAGAGGGCCTGCGTACAGTTCTCATTCTTGATTTTCTTGGGTGCCTTTCATTAGTTGAGAGAGGGGTCAAGTGGGACCATAGCCACATACAGATAAAACAGACCACAACATCTGCATCGGTAGATAACTTAAAGCTCCCGACCGAGTTCCGTGTTTCTTGATTAGCCCTGCCACGAGACATGGGCCGCACATATAGAGGACATGTGCAACTAGATATCTAGCATGTTTAACGACACGATTGGGACGTAAAGTCTAGGAACATATATCGCTCTGGGTAGTGTGTCCTCGACTAGGGGCATTGTTCGATAGGTAGCCCTAGTGGCCCTAGGTAGCATAAACCCTGGTCGGATCTAGAAAGCGTTCAATAGGTAGCATAAACCCCAGTGGCCCTGGGTAGCGTAAACCCTGGTTGAATCTAGGAAGCGCTGGATAGAAAACCCTAGATTAGATCTAGGTAAAAAAACGGAATCTAGCAAGATCAAGAGTGGTAGTCCAAACGATTTCGAGAATGGTGGCACTACACTAAAGTAGTATAGATTTACATGATGAAGCCCATATGACATACGGCAAGGGACTGTATATATACATGGAAAGGATTATACGAGTTGGGGGTATCTACATATACGTTGTATTAGGTTAATCTACTAGTGGGACATGAGTATAGCCTAGAGAGATAATATCGCGAATAACCTAATAAGCAAGGAAATATAACTAAACAGGATATGTAGGATTATACAGAAGTTTATTCTAAGTCCACTCACACAGAATTTATGTTCTGACCCCCTCCTCATTACATACTTCCAGGTTAGGTTCATCACAGAGATGGTATAAGCTTTGGATACTGGTTAGGCAGTATGTTTTATAAGGTAAAGCTATATTTAAAGTATATTATACTTTGAATTCCTTCCGCTGTAAGATGCTTACGAATTCTAACATGTTTTCTTTATCTCTGTCTTTTTCTGCAGGATACCAGAGCGCCCAACTCGGGTTTCGATAGATTGGGTTTTTGAAAAAAATCGGTCTGTCGGAATCTGGTTGTTACATTCACGAAGAAGAGGGGCGGGTTAAAGAAGCTGATGTGGCAAGTTTTGTTGATTTTGTTCCATTTTCGTTTTTAATTTATTATTTAATTCTAATCGCTAAAACTCATATAACTTTCACATACGATCTCAGATTTACAAGCGGTTGGATTTATTGGGATCGTATCAAAATTCTGGACAACATAGAGTTGTCCCCGACTGATTCTAAAACTGTAAAATTTTGGGCTAAAATATGGATTTCAATCTCGTTTGAAACAAAGGTGAGTGATTAGACTCACTCGCACCTAACTAAAATATTTGATTGATAGTTAAACTGAGTTCATGTTATGATATGATTGTTTTGGTTGCTGTTTGACTATTTAAATTTATTATTTATGTTAAATTTGCATAGACTGTATAATTTAATTGTTAATATAAAGTGTACAGTTAGAATTTAATTTCTGTTTAAAAACCTCATATCTAATGTCTAGTAAACTGATATCACATTGAACTGTTTAGATGCAGTAATTTTGATTGATGCAGTGGATTTATATATTTATGTATTGATATGTAATTCATATTTTTATTGATATTGTTTATATACGCCTATTGATTTTTGTTGATTAATCCCAACCATTACCCTAGATGTTACGGGCATCAAATAAGCCCGGGATTAATCATTAAAATGAATTAAGAGCATAGGTTGAAATGATAAATACCTATGACCTTGGTATGGATAGAAATGATATATATCCTTTTCCAAAATACTACAATTAAATTTTATGTATTACTTGGCCAAAGGATAGAAAATTATATACGAACACCGGTTGGTTAGATAAAAATTATTTTAATCTTGAATTTTGGAATATGATTTTAAAGACAAAATAAATGACATTATTAATTGATTTTCTTTAAATTTGCACTTTGAGCTTTGGTATTAAAATTTTCAATTTTAAAAGAATTCATAAATGTGAATAACTGAAGTTGAAACTAAATTGAATATAAAATATAAATTTATCGAAATTGAATCTTTGATATTTACTTTAAATTAACTTGATTTATAGTGTGAACTCGAGATTTTATAAACTGAAATTCAAAGTGAGAATTATAATTGAAATTCAATTATTTGAATCAAATTATTAAATCGAATTGTTTGAAATCGAACTGTTGAATTGAATTGAAATATAAATGGGAGGTCGAATTCTTTTGAATTAAGATATTGAAATTTATTCGATTTATTTGAAATTGAAATATGATTTGCAGTTTGGTTAAATTTTGAAAAAAATGGTTCTAATTCCGACTATAGTATTTTACAACATTTTAAAAACTATTTTATATTAATTATTTCCTTTATAAACTATTTACCTTATAACTATTTTGTTTTATTTCTTAGTTTATATAAACCATTTTAATAATTAACTATTTATTTTATAAACTATTTTATAATAATCATTTTCTTTATAAACTAATTTACCTTATAATTATTTTAATTTATTAATTATTTAAATAAAACATATTAATAATTTACTATTTATTTTATAAACTACTTTATTATGTCGACTATAGATTTTACTAAGTTTGATTTTTTCTATTTTAAATTGCAAACTTTTTATTCTTCAAACTATTTAAATTATATATCTAAACGATTTCTAAAATATTTTAACTATTTTAATATTCAAATTATTTTAAAGTTGGAATTGTTTCAAGATTTTAAATTGGTTTAAATATAGATTATTATATTGAATAATATTATCTTTTGAATACTGAAATGTTTTATGAAAATATGATATTTTCAATATGAAGTACAAACCCCTTTGAAATGTAAAAGAATTGATCAGGGTGAAAAATATAAACGATTGGTTGTTAAAGAGACCAGGATCGGATATTTTCAAACTCTCTGCTAATACTGAAAACCACTTTAACAACTGTGTACGCGGTGGAGTTCCAAAATGAAGTAGGTTGATTTGGAGGCGATTACTGGATTTGAAGAAAGAGAACGATAATGGATATCCTTGACTTTCGGGTCATAATTAAAATGACTAAAACAGGACTATACCGTGACCAAGTGGGATTAGTTACCTCCATCGGTAACACTTCTTCCTTTATTAATATAGTCCCTCGGTTTGATTGATTTGATTTGATGCGCATCCATGATTTGGGAGTGTTGTTCGAGGTGGGCGGTAGTCGCGGCTATGCGTTACCACCAGTCCAGGCATGCAATTAGTATATTCCTACTCTGGGCATTCCTCGTGTGCCTTGTCATATTATCCTGATCGAGCACACTACAATTTTGATCTGTACTGTACCAATGGAGCGCCCTCTAATAACCACTACATACTGTGGACTTTACGGTATCTGTATAGACTACGGTATTATAAACGGTGTAAGGGTAAAATGTAATCCCACTTACGCTATTTTATTATTTTATATTTAACCATAGACACTATTATAATAGTGTATTGTATTATGTAGTATCTAGTTTAACGGATACTTAGGAGATTGAAATTCCCTTAACATCTCATAAGTTATTGCACTTATATTATCGCATGAATTTGATTTAAGTAATATGAGAATATTTTAGTTCTGATCCGAGTATTTTTGTCTTTTCATTTGTGCTCGGGTCAGCCTGAGTTTTCAGTTATTGAAGACGACGTTATAAAGATGAGGATGGAGCTTGCCAGAAGTATTATTATTTATTTCCATTGCAAATATTGGTATGTTTATTATAGTTAACTATGATAATTGTTGTAAAATATAATTTAATGTATGTTTTAACGGCTTCATGAACTGTTATTTAATTATTATATTTTGTCCTTCCGCTGTGAGATTCTATGTTTTTTTTCTCTTCTTTCTCATATATAAATCCCAATAACTATCCGTATTTTTGATTTGTTATGTCGACATTGAGGATCATTGTCGATTTGAACGGTCAAAAATCTCGGATGTTACATTTGGTATCAAAGCTTTGGTTTAGCAAAAACCTTGGCTCTAGTTGGGATTAACTCATTAGAGATAGGGTACTAATACTCTAGAATGAGTTGGTGTTAATATGAGAGATCGTACTTGTTATCTTGATATAAAATGATTTTTATTGTGTTGATTCGTTCTGTTGAGTATTAATGAATTCTGGTCAGTACATGGGACGCCAAGGCATTGATAGGGATTTCTAAACACTCGATTAGGGCTTATTGACATAATATTGTTTTGAATTATATTTTTCTATATATTAAGAACTTGAAAATCTATGAATTTTGATTTTTGTTGATGATAATATTAAATTTTCTTCATTTATTACTCGATTAATCAATAATTAAAACTATTTGTTATTGAATGGTTTAAGAAAAAAGAAATATTGAAAATTAATTGGTAATGAAATAAGAAGTTATATATGAATTTAAGAATTTGATTTCGGGTGGTTTTGTAATATTGATTTAAAAATGGTTGTGAAATAACGTATCTATATTTTAAAAGAGAAAAAAAATTGTTCCTTATATATAAATTGTTTTAAAATGAATTTTATAACTAAGTGTATACTCCCCTCTTGTCTTTGGAAATGATTTCGGTGATGAGTGCACGCATCATTGACGCTCATAGCTTAAGTGGGGGAAGACCACTTAGAAGTTTTACCTTGTTTGAGAAATTGAAATTCATTTAAATCGTTTATAATATGGTTTATATAAAGATATAAAAGATTAAAAAAAATATTATTTTAAAGTTGATTTGGAAACGAACCCGAAGTTGAATTTTTAAGTTCTTGAATAGTTAATGATTTACGAATTGTTGAAATGAACTAAAATTGAAATTATAGAAATTTCTAAATTGTTCAATAAGAAAATGAATCCAAGAGAGTATAATTAAAATAAAACTCTTTGTAGTTTGAAATAATGAATTCAAAACAAACTGAAACTATTGAACTTGTGTAATAATCAAATCTTTTATATAGCATGAATAACTTACCAATTAATTATGAAGTTAAATGTTATAAGAATAAGAAATTAAATAATGCACAAGTATTAGAATAGATAATGAAAGTGAAAAAAAATTGATTGGTTATAAATACAAATAAAACATAAATCATGATTGTAAAAGATGTATACTTAATTGTTATGAAATTGAATTCAACTAAGTAAGGCTGGTAAACTGAATCAATGAAATAAGTTAATAAAGTAAATTGTGTGGTTATGAGTTAGATGTATTGATATAGATAGTTGAATGTTTGACGATTTAATATAGTCGATATTTTGTAGTTGAATAAATGTTTAAGTAGTTGTTAAAATATAAGTGAATTGGTTTATAAATTATAAATTTAAATGAGATTGAACGAATTAATTAAATTTAATTAAAACAAGCTCGTCGCAAAGCTGCAGTTCGTAATTTTATGAGTTGAAGTTTAAATGAATGTATAGGATCCAAAATAAGTCGGAATTCTTTGAAACAAAAATCTTTTGGATCTCTTGGAATACAATTTTCTAATGAAAGAGAAAATTTGGATTACGACTTGTAGATTTTAAGATATATGTAATTCAAATTTTCAGAAAAATCGAGGTTTGGTAATTCACGATTCAAAACCAAATTTTTAACGAAATTGGTTATGTAAACTAACAAAAGAGACAAGTTGAATAAGAAATTATATGATTAAATATATAAATTTACAATTTCCTTACTATGCCTTTTCGAGGATGAAAAGTTTTAAGTTGGGGATAATGTAACATCCCAAGATTTTGCGATAATTTAAATTATTAAATTTAATGTGTTTTTGAACAAAATTGTTTTAAATGATATTTTTTTTATTTTTTTATATTGATTAATAATGAAAGTTGAAACTTAATATAGAAATATTTTGATTTATGCAAATTATAATTGAAATAAAAAACTTGGAGTATTTTGATAATCAATATTGAAATTCACATAAAAAGAAATTTTATTTATGAAATTTAAATGAATTCTATTTTGATTTGAATAGAGCTTATAAACCTTTGAATTTAATTTAAAGGTGAATAAATGAAAATGAATATTTTTATATGTTAATGTAGCGGTTAAAATTGTCGTTTTTGCAAACGATCTCAGCATTGGATGAAATTAATTTTTTTGAATCCGGAATGGTAAATTATGGTCCGATCTAAAATTTCGTATCCATCAAAGTTATCGTTTGATCATAATAATTTAAAACATGTATAAATTTGTGTGTGTAATATAATTAAATAGTCAAGTTTTAGAAGAAACTGCTAGAGCCTTTGGAATTGGACTTTGAAACCTATTCCATTACGTTCAGAAGACGTCAAAACATATTGTTAGGCAGTAAGCGGGCCTGATTTGGACTCAATTCGAATTTGACTTAAATATCACGCAAAACTATGAAAAATATTATTATTATGTTATTCCCTAAAATCTAAAACATGGCAGTCGTCCCTAATATGAATGGCCACGAATTGTCAGTTCTTTCCATCCCAGTATCTTTTAATCCACTCAATGAAATTCAAAAATTTATGAAGCAAAGTCATAGAATAGAGTGATATCTACAGATCCATACGGTTAAGATCTACTTTAGGGGCTCGAATCGATGGGAATTTTGCCACAAAGGGTGCATGGTTTAAGGTGTTTTTGGGGAGCTATGGTTGATCGGAGGAGACGAGGTTTTGGGTGTTGATGGAGTTCTCGAAGGCGGAGCTGGCGGTGGAGTCTGATCGGCGTTCGGCGGTCACAGAATTGCGCGGTGGTTTGAGATGTTGAATGGTATTGGGTTCTTACGGGTTTCCTGAAGTTGCAAATTCACGAAGAAGGGGCAGGTCAAAGCAGCTGATATGGCAAGTTTTGTTGATTTTGTTCCATTTTTGTTTCTAATTTATTATTTAATTCTAATCGCTAAAACTTGTATAACTTTCACATACGATCTCAGATTTACGCGCAGTTGGATCCGTTGGGATCATATCGAAATTCCGGACAACATAGATCTATTCTCGACTGATTCTAAAACCATAAAATTTTGGGCTAAAAATTGGATTTCAATCTCGTTTGAAACAAAGGTGAGTGAAAACTCACTCACACCTAACTAAAATATTTGATTATTAGTTAAACTGAATTCATGTTATAATATGATTGTTTTGGTTGTTGTTTGACTATTTAAATTTATTATTTATGTTAAATTTGCATAGACTGTATAATTTAATTTAATTGTTAATATAAAGTGTACAGTTAGAATTTAATGTCCGTTTAAAAACCTCATATCTAATGGCTAGGAAACTGATATCACATTGAACTGTTTAGATGTAGTGATTTTGATTGATGCAATGGATTTATATATTTATGTGTCGATATGTAATTCATATTTTTATCGATATTGTTCATATACGCCTATTGATTTTTGTTGATTAATCCCAACTATTACCCTAGATGTTACGGGCATCAAATAAACCCGGGATTAATCATTAAAATGAATTATGAACATAGGTTCAAATGATAAATACCTATGACCCTAATATGGATTGAAATGATATATATCCTTTCCCAAAATACAAAAATTAAATTTTAAGTATTACTTGGCCATAGGGTAGAAAATTATATATGAACACCGGTTGGTTAAATAAAAATTGTTTTAATCTTGAATTTTTGAATATGATTTTAAAGACAAAATAAATGACATTGTTAATCGATTTTCTTTAAATTTGGACTTGGAGCTTTGGTATTAAAATTTTCAATTTTAATAGAATTCGTAGTGAATAACTGAAGTTGAAACTGAATTGAAGATAAAATATAAATTTATTGAAATTGAATCTTTGATATTTACTTTAAATTAACTTGATTTGTATTAATAATTGAACTGTGAACTAGAGATTTTATAAACGAAAATTCAAAGTGAGAATTATAATTGAAATTCAATTATTTGAATCAAATTATTAAATCAAATTGTTTGAAATCGAATTGTTGAATTGAATTGAAATATAATTGGGAGGTCGAGTTCTTTTGAATTAAGATATTGAAATTTAGTCGATTTATTTGAAACTGAAACATGATTTGCAGTTTGGTTAAATTTTGAAGAAATGATTCTAATTCAGACTAGAGTATTTTACAACATTTTAAACACTATTTTATATTAATTATTTCCTTTATAAACTATTTACCTTATAACTATTTTATTTTATTTCTTATTTTAAATAAACCATTTTAATAATTAACTATTTATTTTATAAATTATTTTATAATAATTATTTTGTTTATAAACTAATTTACCTTACAACTATTTTATTAATTATTTAAATAAAACATGTTAATACATTACTATTTATTTTATAAACTACTTTATTATGTCGACTGCAGATTTTACTAAGTTTGATTTTTCTATTTTAAATTACAAACTATTTATTTTTCAAACTATTTAAAATATATATCTAAACTATTTCAAAAATATTTTTAACTATTTTGATATTCAAATTATTTTAAAGTTGGAATTGTTTCAAGATTTTAAATTAGTTTAAATATAGATTATTATGATGAATAATTTTCTCTTTTGAATATTGAAATGTATTATGAAAATATGATATTTTCGATATGAAGTATGAACCCCTTTGAAATGTAAAAGAACTGATCGGTGTGAAAAATGTAAATGATTGGTTGTTAAAGAGACTGGGATCGGATATTGTCATACTCCCTGCCAATACCGAAAACCACTTTAACAACTGTGTTCGCAGTGGAGTTCCAGAATGAAATAGGTTGATTTGGAGGCGATTATTGGATTTAAAGAAAGAGAACGATAATGGATATCCTTGACCTTCGGGTCATAATTAAAATGACTAAAACAGGGCTATACCGTAACCAAGTGGGGTTAGCTACCTCCATCGGCAACACTTCTTCCTTTATTACTATAGTCCCTCGGTTTGATTGATTTGATGCGCATCCATGATTTGGAAGTGTTGTTCGAGGTAGGCGGTAGTCGCGGCTATGTATTACTACCAGTCTGGGCATGCAACTATTATATTCCTACTCTTTGCATTCCTCGTGTGCCTTGTCATATTATTCTGATTGAGCCCCCTACGATTTTGATTTGTACCGTACCTATAGAGTGCCCTCTGATAGCCACGACGTACTATGGACTTTACAGTATCTGTATAGACTACGGTATTATAAACAGTGTAAGGGTAAATATGTAATCCCGCTTACGCTATTTTATTAATTATTTATATATTCAACCATAGACACTATTATAATAGCGTATTGTATTATATAGTATCTAGTTTAACGGATCCTTAGGAGATAGAAATTCCCGTAACATCTCTTAAGTTATTGCACTCATATTATCGCATGAATTTGATTTAATTAATATGAAAATATTTTAGTTCTGATCCGAAATTATTTTTGTCTTTTCATTTGTGCTCGGGTCAGCCTGAGTTTTCAGTTATTGAAGACGACGTTATGAAGATGAGGATGGAGCTTGCCAGAAGTATTGTTATTTATTTCGACTGCAAATATTGGTATGTTTATTATAGTTAACTCTGATAATTGCCGTAAAATATAATCTAATGTATGTTTTTACAGCTTCATGAACTATTATTTAATTATTATATTTTGTTCTTCCGCTGTGAGATTCTGTGTTTGTTTTTCTTCTTCTCTTCTTTTTCTTATATAAATCCCAATAACTATCCATATTTTTGATTTTTTATGTCGACATTGAGGATCATTGTCGATTTGAATGGTCAAAAATCTCAGATGTTACAGGAGGGTTTATCGCTTTCATGCTAGGTTTCTTTTGGATCAGAGTTCTGTCAGTTTTCCGGCTTTGGCAGATGCTCTTGTCGGAGTCCTCCTTTTTCCCTCGGAGGTTCGGAGGGTTGTTCTTCAATTGTTGTTGGTTATATTTTGAGAGTTTTTGTTTTCTGCTTGTTGTTTGTATTGTGTACTACTATCTTGTTATTTTGTTCAGTACCTAGAGTGCATTGCTTTGGTGTACTGCTTTTGTGAACCATTGGAAAAAGACAGTTTTTCTCCATTTTTGCTATACGTGTTTCTTTATTGGTAAAAACATATATATTGTTCTATGTTATTGATTTTATAATTACAAGGAGTACTAAATTGGAAATCCGAAATATCACATAATTCTTGAATAAAAAGTTTTCTATCTAAGACTGGGAGATCTAAGCCCCTTTGTTTGCGTTGGAGCTAAAAGGATATCAAACACTGAAATGCACTTAACCCAAAAAAAAAAAAAAAAAAAAAAAAAAAAAAAAGAAAAGAAAAGAAAAGTCATAACTTCTTGGAGAGCCAAAATGGATCAAACAAACCTCTTCCTACTCCAATGGTAAGCCATTCACGTTTTCCAAAGAACAAGGGTGAAACAACAACAAATGACAAACAATATAAAATTATATTAGAGGCTCCACAATATTTTACAATGATCAGGCTAGTGATTTCATTTATTGTAGATAAAGTAAGTTTGTTTATGCAAATGACACTAGATGAGAATTTGAAGATTTCTCAAAGAATTTCTGAATCATGGACTAATTCGACAATCAAGCAAATCACTCAACATCAATGGTTATGCGATTGTAGACTAGGAAAATGATTTGATGACAAAAGAACTACAGGGTACTGTATTTTTCCAGGGGAAAAAAAACCTAATATCATGGTATGTCGAAAAAATGTTTACACTATATAGATCAAACATCGAAGCAAAATACAGAAGTATAGCTAGTGCGACAGTTAAAGGTATTAGGTTTGAATCACTGTTAGGAGAATTGCAAAATAAAATTAAGAAGTCAACTACTTGGTGTGATAATATTAGTGCTATTTCATTCACAACAAACCCAATGTTACATTCAAGAACAAAATATATGGAGCTGGATATATATTTTGTTTGAGAATAAGCAATGAAAGGAAAGCTCAGTGTAAATTACATATCATCAAATTATGAAAGGGCAAATATGCTTACAAAACCTCTATCAAAGTAGAATTTTACCCGATTTAAGTAGGCTGTTATGGTAACGATAAATTTACCATTACCAGTTGATCGACAAACATCTTTGATCGAAATCGGTGTACGATTTACAATGGTATAGTAATGGTAAATTTACCATTTTTAGGGTAAATTTTCGACCACGTTTCTTCAAAATTAGCGATAACAACAATTTTACCAATGGATTTGAAACATATGCAGGTTCATTTGATATGCAGTATTACATGCATTTAGAACCAAACAAATTATTAAATTTGGATCAATAATTAAGTGAAATAATTTCAAATCCACTTTTTTTTCTTATTTACATCTTTTATTAACTAACGCTGCATATAGAAGTTGCATTACGGTATAAAAGTAGTGGCAGACCTAGACTAGGGACTCAGGTAGGGCTTAAACCTATCATTTACCATTGAGATATGGCCAAGGAAAGTATTCACGTGGGGCCCAATGTAAAATACACTGATTTTACAAAGGCTTTGCATTTTTTCACCTAGGGCGGCTGCCCTAGCTCGTCTAATACTGGGTCCGCCCCTGTATAAAAGAACAGGTTATGGTACATGTATTGATGGACAAACAGTAACTTATCATTACCAATGGAACGACCATCAGACCATCAGTATATCAAACTTCAGTATACCAATCGATCAATAATGGTAAACAATTACATTTTATCAGTAAAAATGGTATGGTAGCGTTATTTGTGAAACAATAAAGTATTGCTACCATAACAACCGATTTAAGCTCCATTAAACGTTGATCACGTCGACTGCAATCTAAGGTCCCAAGCCCTAAATTGCATGCCAGCGTCCAATGCCCATTTCAAAAGGGGTTTAAAAAAAAAAAAAAAAAAAAAAAAAGAGTTAAGAGATCACTGCTGAAACAAAGATCTCATCAAATCGAAACAGTCAATATTGAATCGTGCTTCAATCCAAGATCGTGAGCACCAATTAACGTTTCATGATTCTTCTGAGAACATAAGAGGTTAAGAGCATCTCCAACCCCAAGCTAAACTAACGTCATTTGAAATCTACGTGTAAACACTTGTTTAACAATTTGAAGCCTGCATGTCCAAAATAATAATAATATACAGAACAAAAGTGACTCCAATGCAAATATGCTGGAAAGTTGAAACTGGCCTATGTGGCAAGTTTTAAATGGTGGGATAGGACATTTTGGTACTAAAAAATAGGACATGTTGCTATAATCATGCAATAGTGGTCACGTCGGTTATTGTTTTAAATCGTGGAATAGGATGTCCGAAACTAGACAATTTGTTTCACAATCTGAAATTTTTTCTTGTACACGTCAGATTCCACAATACCATCAAAATTGCATTGAAGAACCAAAAATAATACTATTTATCAACCTGCTTATGCGTAATCGACTTTACCATTCATTCACATCAGCATTGAAGATGCTCTAAGGAATCATTGTTGAAACTCTAACCGTGGTTTGGGTTCGAAGGAGGGTATCATATAAGAGTAATGCTAGATGGACCAAAATAAAAGCAGTTGAATTTAGCGGAACATGGGATGTACGGCAGAAATTCATAGGGGAAAAAGAATCCAACGGTTGTAGCAGTTGACGCACTGTTTGACTAATGCATTTCCGGTCCATCTAGCATTATGATCACGAAGAATACGTATGAACGGGAATAACAAGTGGCGAAAGCATAAATGTTTCACCTATCTCAAACTGCAGTTTGGGTCTTTTGAGCCTTGTATCAGCCCATTTACAAAATCAAGTTCATTTCGTGTATAGATAATTCATAATTATATAAAAGGAAAGTCTATGGACATAAAATTATTACACAAAATTATATAAATAGAGTTATAACTTATACACAATCAACTATATTATCTTGTGAACTGTAATTACAAGCAATAATTTCAATCATTTTTTCTGTTTTTCTAACTTGGTGGAAACAACATTGTCGAAGATGCTCTAAATGGAGATCTCCATCAAACTTCCAAATCCCTGTATTAAATAGAGGAAAAATTTGCACCAACTACCAAGCTCTAAAATAATCGTGCTTCAATCCAAGATCGTGAGCAAAAATTAACGTTTCATGATTCTTCTGAGAACATAAGAGGTTAAGAGCATCTCCAACCCCAAAGCTAAACTAACGTCATTTGAAATCTACGTGTAAACACCTAGTACGCCAGCTACCAAGCTCTAAAATAATGGGAAGCTGTAGTTCAGTTTTATTTTTTCACGGATCCAGGAATTCAGAACAGGAAGAAATATGCTAAACCAGAAGGATGTTCAAGAACCATTCAGCCTTGCCACATGAGTGCTGAGTGCAACAGACAAACAGAAAGCACAATAAAGCATCAGCATATATGACAAGGCTAAATATACCAAAACCATACATACATACTTAAAAACATACAACAAATTTAAATTTAAAAAAAAAAAAAAAAAAAAAAAAAAAAATCCTGCTAAAATACACTACAAGTTTACAACAAATGAAACAGAAGCAAAGACATGAACAGTCACTTAGGTATCGAAATCAACATGGTAAACTTCAGTCATATCCGGCTGATACAACCCGAAGTTCTGCTCAGTTCCGGCCGGCTTCTCATTCTCATTAAACATGGCAAACAAATAGGTATCAACTGCCTTCCCAGGTCTTTTAGGTGTTCCTTTGTTGCTGGTCACATGAGCCACCACATTATTGTTGTATATTCTAGCATTCTCAATGGTTGCTCCCACACCATTCCCACCCGAAGGCCAGCCAGTTTCTGACACGACAACATCCACGTTTGATCCTCCTACCTTCTCCAAAGCAGTGTATGTAGCATCTACAATTGCATCGAATAGGTTTGTGTATCCTAGTGCCCCATCTTGCACAACTGTCCCATTTGCTGTGAATAGTGCATAGTCTAGTCGGACATCCTTCGGGTCACCTATTTTGATCAAAAAGATAACAAGACATGTCATAACTGACCTGAGTAATGAAAGTTCTTCTCTATTTTTGAATACTTTGTAATAGGTACACATATGCAGAAATGTGCTGACCTGAGTAAGCAAAGTAAGGATAGACATTAACCAAAAGAGGAGTCTTCTTCAAGGCCAGAAATTGGACAAGAGGTGTCATAACTGACAGCACGGATGCGTCAAAGCTAGCGTTTGAAGGGGGATAAGAGGTCCCAAGCACCTGAGTCGACACTGTTGTGGTCACTGGAACATTTATATTTGAATTCTTCAGTGCAGAGTCCAGGTTTTTCATTGCGGGTAGCACATAGTTGGCCATGTTTCCAGGTATAACTTCATTGCCCAGCGATATGTACTTAAACTGGACTGAATTGGAGTATGGAGCAACGTTTGTTTTCACCCACTGTGAAGCGAATGATGGATTTGATGCAAGATTCTGAAGGTCTTGGTTGTATGTGCCGAGGATGACGGAGATTTTTGAGCCGCGGAGAGCGTCTTGGACAGTGGAGTTTGGGTTGAACATACGCAGATTTTCGACGTTTATTTGTTTGTAGAGGGAGATGACGTTTTCTGGAGGTGGGAGGTCGTTGCCTAGCATCCCATAGTTTATGCCTACTGTGCCTTCCACTCCTGCATATAAAGATTTGGTTTAGTGTTATCTATTCTAATAAGAAAAGTGTGTTAACTTTAGCAGTTGAAAGTTGAAACCAAACATGGGAGACCAACGGACAGTCCAATGTTTGAGTTTAGACTGTACAAGTGTCAAGTCTGTAACAAATAACAAGTATATACACACATAAATTAAGGTCCACAAATTCAGTGCTCTCCAAAGGTGAAGACATAAATGAGCTTTTGTTGGTTTTATCCCTGGAACATTTACAGTTACTGAAAGTCATGAAAATTTGACCACCCTTATCAGAGAAAATTCTTTTAATCATCATCGTCACCAGTCATGGAAGTAACATCATCTGAGTTGAGTTACATATGTACAAATGATGAAATTGCCTGTATGCAAGTTTTTTTCTACTGAATACATATTCAGAAATTAACTATTTGTAACACTAATATTATTGCAGCAAGAAAAAACAGAGGTTGATCGGTTTATTTAGTTTCTGTGAAAGATGATTATTGTAATCTAGTTAATTAGCAAAAAACTTCTTTTGGTCACATAAAGGATGTGACAGGGTATAATCTTGTTCCTCTTATTGTTCCTTCACTCGTTTTGTATTGTCATTAATCTCGAAACACACTTGGACCATCTTACACATTATAATCAGAGTACTCAACTAACTTGGAAAACAAAAAATGAGAAGTGCCAGGAAAACGATTTTTGACATAACCTAACTACAGTATAAACGGAAAATTCTATGAAACAGGCTTCTATAACGGCAATGTGCTCAACCCTCCTTCTCAACAAGCTAAACTTCAGCAAATTTAAATGGAAATCATGAGGAATATTGGAATGAAAAAAATAAATAAATAAATAAATAAATAAAGGCTAAAGAGCATACCAGTATGATACATGAACATTCCAGCTGCAACAAGAAGGAAAAAAGAAGCACCCATTGATAATAAATGCGTTGATGTATTTTGGTGCGATTTTAATTTTCCAGATAAAAGAATAACGAGAAGGAGAAGGCGCATGTATTTATAGAGAGGCGTAAGAAAGAGGAAGCAGCAGTTAAGTTAACTGCCCACCAATACATACATGATATCAACACTCAACTGTTACCATGTTCTTTGCTCGCCCTATTTTGGTTGCGGTCCCAATAATACATACCCCGTTTGAAGAAGGGAAAAAATAAAATGAAAAGTCTGGACCTTTTTTGAAAGTAATTAGTACGTTTATAGTCAACATCGGCTGTGAAACTCCAAATAAATAAATAAATAATGGTCCAAAATAACCGAAATATGGAAGACCCTAATCCAAAAAAAACTTGTCAAAAATATAGCCAATATGAAGTTGGAAACCTTACACGGCCGCCTTGATAGTTTGGCATATATCTCCTGCCCCTAAGACGATTTTACAATTGATTCCCACCATGAAATATGATGAAAACTTTGAAAAATAAATCAAATATTAGTTAGTTCAAATTATACGTAATTAAATGTTAACTGTGTGGAACAATATTTTAACGTATATACATTTGATGAATTCACACGATGAAGAAAAAGAACTCATTTGATCATAATTAAGTCAAACTCTATCCTTAAACATGCTATAACTATATACTAACAAAATAACAATTACACTCCCAAATTTATCTTAATAATGTTTTACAAATCACCCCAATCTTTGTACTACTGTAATATATACTAGAACAACCGCATAACGGTAGGAAACCGATCGTTAAATTGCATAGTTTAAAAAAGAACTGAAAAAACTAGTTTTTTTTTATTAATCTTAGTTGAACATCAAAAAATAATGTGATAAACAATATTTAAAATTAGAGAAATCTAAGAAGACAAAAGTGGAGAAAATTGAAGAGATTTAAGAAGACATGTTATAGACATATTACATGTTTTTTTTTTCAAAAAAGTTGATACTAGCCAAGTGACAGTAAGCAAACCAGTCGGTTTGATTAGTAATAACGTTGATTATGCAAAATACCCAAGGATAATATTGTCTTTTCCTTTGTATGTGCAATCTATAAAGCTGGGAGTTCAACGCACATGTAATGTCATAAATAATCTATTACTAGTGGTTCCGGTTCTTTGTATGTTATGAAACATTATTAGCACGAGTCAATTTTTGTTTTTGTTTTCAAACATTGTTTTAGACACTTTCCATAATTTCATAAGTGAACAAATAAAAATATAAACATCTAACAAATTACGCTACTGGATAATTATCTATCAACTATTCTTTGACTACTCTACTTTTTTGGCAATTCCAATTCTCAAGCTATCGCAGAGTATCCTCATGTTCTAGGAGTGTCGCTTCGTTAGGCCCACCCTAAATAGACATCCCAAAGTATCCTCACATCCTTTATAAGTCTCACCCTCCAGCCTAGATGAAAAAAATATTGATGTGCTCCCATTATACTAAATGTCTGCGATCATCTTCTTCATTAGGCCCTCCTTCCAGAATTCCTTCGAACTTCTCTGAATGCATCTCACTATTTATTAGACGCTATGTCTAATTTTTCATCATGTGTTTAGCTTACTTCGATCTTATCTTCCTTAATCTGCTCTTATTCCTTTATTATGATAATATTATTATCTTTTCTTACTTACATTTTATGATAATCTTATTATAGAGCTGTATTATCTTATCATAAATCTGTTATCATAATAATCCCTTTTCTTTCTATTTTTTTGGCAAAATCAACCAGTTTTTATAGTGACCGCAAACACTTGTTATTATAACCAGTAAAATTACAAATTAATACAGGAGGTTGACGGTAACCAACCTACTACAAATCGGTTTTTAAGGTGGACCGTCCATCAGACAACTATACAAACTTAAGGTACAAGAGCTAGACATACTTATCTAGGCTACAAGAATATCATAATCCATGCAGGTAGTTTACTACAATTTGACAAAGCGAAAAGTAAAGATACATAAATAATTACTTTACATAAATTAACGGCTAATTCACCTCTGTAGTTAATTTGACATTTGATGTGCGTTTACACTGCACGAAAAGCATAGGCAAAAACCTATCAACTATTCATCACTGCTTCAACAGTGTCAAACCAGCCATATCAGCAGTGTACATCGGGTACATCACATCCCAGAAAAACTGCAACCCTTTTTCATATCTTTACTTTCTATTGTTTGTACTATCTTTTTTCTTTCTATGTTTGTACTATAACAATTGTTCTTAATCACCCATTTCATTTGTTCTTTTCTGGGTTATCAAGTGTCTAACTTGACTTCTTGCTCTCTTTTTTATAACATCTTTTAGTTGTATTACTCTTTTACTTACCGTCTTTGTAAGTTACATCTTTAGGAAGTTATAATTATTCTCTTTGGTTGGTTACTGAAAATGTACCGAAGTTTATTTCCATACTATAAAACATTCCTACAAACAGATATCTGTAATTGCAAGACAATTTTTACTTATTACCGAACTACCGGATAGTGCAAAATACATGCTAATCCCTGTTTTACACTAACCCATCTTCGTTTATTTCCATTCTTGCAATTACGTTTCTCAGTACAAGAGGAATAGTGTATACCAACGGCCAGGAGCCATTGGTATAGCTGTTGGAAGCCGTTGGTAAGTCCGTTGGTATATGGATCAACTATTTCCAATGACTTCCAGTGCAATCAACGCTTATTTTCCAACGGCTTCCAACTTGATAACTTGGCCACGTGTCTTTTCTTTCTGGCCAGATAGACATTGGAAATGTTGGAAACCGTTGAAAATTACCATTGATTGCCGTTGGAAAATGTTGGAATACAATGACCTGTAAGCCGTTGGAAGCCGTTAAAAATCTGATTTTTTTTTTTACAGAATTGAAAATGATCACTTTCAGCTACACACGATATATAAATCCATCAAAACTGCTCCATTTCGAGCATATAAATCTAAATCTCAATCATACATACACCCAAACGCAATATTATACAAAAGTCAAACACAAAACACATACCATAAACCAATATTTACATAAAAACAACTCAATATGTACAACCATGTTCAAACCATCACCAACAAAACATCCAACAACATGTCTAAACCATCACCATCAAAACATCCAACACCGTGTCCAAAACATCATCACCAACACAGCATCCATATATACAAACATCATAGATGTGTCAAGCCTCACCAATCCTCAAAGCATATATAACATAATACAAATTAACCTCAACTCTCTCCACCAGAAGATGAAGGTGGTGTACCGTACTGAGCAATGAATTCCGCCAGTCGCTGGTTAACCTGGTCCGTCTGCTCTTCGCGGCGACAATCACGCTCATGAAGCTCTGCAATTTGTGCTCGGAGCTGTGCGATCTCCTCCTTGTCCTTAGCCCTCTAGTATATCTGTTGAGATGTCTGAACCTGTATATAATTTTAGATTTTCAGTATTTCATAATTGCAATTTGAGTGAATTTCTGTTTTTATTACAAAATTTAGTTTCTATACCTCTAGATTGCGATAACCATATCGTCTGTTCCGGGTAGGTGGATCCACGATAGTATCAAAAATCCTATCCTCATCCGCCTTAGTTAACTCGGTCCTTCCACTGGATTCCAGCATTTCCGTCCTTTGTTCCTAAAATTTCTCCTGTTAAATAAAAAAACAATTGAATTTAGATAACACAATTTTAAATAAACTATAACTTTAACTTAACTGTATTATACTTACATATTCCTGACGTGCCTTGGCATCGTGGTCCTATGATTAGGAAACTGAGCCTGTGTCGTCGACCTGACTCAATGCATGTGTATGCTCAAATACATCCCAGTACAACACGGGAGCACTACGCTGTTTCTCCTGAAATAAGCAGCATATATATATATATATATATATATATATATATATATATATAAATTAAAACTTAAAGTTAAATCAACTATTAATTTTAACAACTTATAAACTAACATCTCTAACTATGTAATTAATAAATATACCAGGTCCTCGCGATGGTGCTGAAATGACTTTGACCCACCGCGATGCATAACCGAATTTTTATTTCTGTTTGCCGCATTTCTCGCGGACTTAGCCTATACATTTAAATTTTAAAAAATGTTTTATTCTAAATTATACATTAATTGAATAGAACAATTTAAATTAAATATGCAGTAAATTTATCAGAAACTCCTCATTACTATTCCAATAATTATATAGGTCATCCCACACCTTACCGCTCATCTAATCCGGTTTTTTCCCACCTGATTTTATGTCGTTCACTGTCTCTCTGTATTCTTTTTCCATTTTACTGTTCCAGTGGCGCTTGACGAGCTCTATATCCGTCTCACCTAGATCGACAACTCTCTGCTATTTTTTTAGAATAGCATAAATATGAACTGATTAAATAGGAGCATTACTACTTAATGTAATAAATGATATATCACACATATGTACCAGAAAATCGTGCTATATTGTCTCCTTGACCATGTTGGGCATCGACGTCCACTGGGCCAACATCCAGTCATACAAGCCTAATAAGCGCGTCTTGATGTAGACAAGAATGTGTTCGAAGGCTTCAACTCAAAACCCATGTGTTAAACAAAAAAAACATTTCATGGCTACTGGAACAACAATGTATATAATTTACTATACATAAATTAAATTTATACTAAAAACTTAGTACTTACCCTTTGCTGGCTTTTAGCATAAGCCACACCGGAGGATGGGCTAGCTCCTGCGATGGACCACTACCATCGCCACCTACAGGATCTTGTGACGTCATACCTGTTATAGACAACAACATATCATAACATAACATAAAAGAGCTATGTAAAAATATGACATGATATAACATAAATAAAACACTAGATGACAAGTAAAAAAAAAGTAGGAAAGGCTATAATTCTTTATGTTACTAGATGACATGACATAACATAAAAATATGACATCACAAGTAACATTTTTTTTATATTTATGATATGTTACTTGTTAATAAATAACATAAGAAATATCTAAAAAAATATGTTAACATAAAAAAAAGAATCATAGCCTTTCCTACTTGTTAATAGAAAATTAAAATATGTTACTTGGGCATAACATAAAAATAAATATGAGTTTGATTCTCACTATGCGAGGTCTAGTTTACTAGACATAACATAACATAAAATTACCTTTTTAAAATGAGGATTATTAGTTAGTCCTCGTCACTTTCGGATTATGACTCTATTTCCTCCTCTCTATATATGGTTTATTTGTAGTCTTAAATACTTCAATTAATGCATTCGATTCATCATTTAGAGGTCCAAAATCTGTTTAATCATCGGTTATTATTATTCCTCTATTTTTCTTGACATCTGCTTAATAAGCTTGGTTGTCGGGAATATTACTTCCATCAAATGTAAACCTTGCCTTTGTTTTAAAAACAACCGACCAATCTATTTTTTCTCTTCTTATAGATGGATAAGGAGCCTAATATACTTGAAGAGTTTGTTTGGAAAGTACAAAAGGATCGTACTTATAATAATGGGAAGTGTGTTTTATTTCTATAAGATTATATTTTGGGTGCACGTTGATTCCAGAACCTGGAATGTTGCTGAAGCAGTTGCATTTAAACAAAAATACTTCTTCCACAGGTCGTGTGAAATATGTCAATTGCAGAATCTGGGTTAACGCGCCATAAAATCGAGTATATGGTCATTTAGATCATCACTACCTTTAATAAATACACCGCTATTGTTAGTTAAATTTTCAGCACCATATTCTTTAGTGCTAAATTTATATCCATTGATAAAGAATATTGGATATGTCTTGACATTCCTTTTTGGTCCAATTACTAAATGTTTTAATCCTTCATCTACAACACAATTTGTTGTATCAAAAACATAATTAGTAAACCAAGTAACGAATTTTTTGTTGATATCGCCGTTTGGATACTGTGATTCGTAAATGCTGCAATTAAAGGACAAATGTTACATTATGATTAAAGATACAGTACATGTATAGATGTATAAGTTCATTACCTAACGAACGGTGCAACTTCAGTGCAATTGAGAAGAATATATGTGTGTGCTGCATTATAATCTCTATCATTCAGCCATTCTTCCACACATCTACCAAAAGACTGACAATGTTTTTTAAAATTAGATAAAGTCGTTTGACAATCATCTGGATCAATGCCTTCATCATTACGCACAGTACTTTCAAATGATATGTTCACATGATCACTAAAATAATGAGAGAGAAAAAAACGAAGTTTCTTCTTCGATGTATGATTTGTAAATAGAATCTTCAACTCGAGCTTTCTACCTCACTTTCTTTCTTTAGATGATTTAAATACCTATTTAGAATTATTGAATTTTTATACATTTAATTAACCAATATTTAATTAACTAAATATTAATATACCTTTCAAATGGATACATCCATCTGTATTTACAGGCCCTCGAAGACGTGCTTCTTTCGAAAGATGAATTAGTAAATGCTCTGTAACATTGAAAAAACCTGGAGGAAATATTTTTTTCATTTTGCAGAACAATATGGGAAATTCTTCCTCTAGTTTACGTAGACGATCAATTTTCAATGTAGTAGAACAAATCTCTTTATAGAACAAACTAAATTTTGTTACAACTGTCCAAACTTTTACGAGCAACAGTTCTTTGAAAACGACGGGCAATAAATTTTTCATCTTAACATGACAGTCGTGGCTTTTCATCTTGCTAAGTTTACTGTTTTTATAGTCGATACATCTACGAAGATTAGAAGATATACCATCTGGGAATCTTAATCATTCCACCCATTTTAAAAGTATTTTAACTTGAATACTATTCAGTTCATAGCACGCTTTTGGTTTTTTTTTTGTGTCATTTGGCTTTATATGAAGTTCAGGACGATTACATGTTACTTCGATATCACGTATTGATTTCAAATCATCTTCCTCTCCCCTTTGACATTTAAAATTGTATTAAATACATTGTCAAACACGTTTTTATCATTATGCATCACGTCAATATTATGACGGATCAGGAGATTTTTTCAATAAGGCAACTCCCAAAATATGCTTTGCTTGCACCAATTATGAATCGTTGATTTACCTTGAATTTCTACTTTTACTCCGGTTTCATGAAGCTTGTGAAAATCTTTTACAAGTTCATAAGTTCTTCACTTGACCATATTTTAGGCGGTGTCAAGGGTTCATGCCTATTAGCTGTAAAAGAATTCTTATCTCTTCTAAAAGGATGATTAATATGAAGAAAACATCTATGACAATCAAACCATGAACTTTTCTTACTAATAGGTAAAGAAAATGCTCTTGTTTCTTCCATGCAGTAAGGACAAGCAAGACGACCAGTCGTACTCCAACTTGAAAGCATTGCATACGCAGGAAGATCGCTAATTGTCCATAACAGAGAAGCATGCATACAAAAGTTCTTTTTTGCGAAATATCATATGTTTCTACTCCTTCATACCACAATTTTTTGAATTCTTTAATCAACGGTTGTAAATAAACATTGATTCCTTGTGTCAGATCATTAGTACCAGAGACGACAATTGTGAGAAACATATAAGGAGTTTTCATACATATCCACAGAGGTAAATTATAAGGAGTGACAATATAGGCCAGGACGAATATTTAGCACCAAATTGAGAAAATGGTGAAAATTCATCAGTACATAAGCCAATTTATCATTACGACTCCCATATGCAAACTCGGGATACTTTTGATCAAAATGCTTCCATTTTTCCCCGCCAGCTGGGTGTGTTAACATACCTTCTAGGGTTGTCAATGGATAGTTTCGGAAATGGATAGTGCCATATCCGTACCCATATCCAAA
The DNA here is from genome assembly GCA_030737875.1 of Allium sativum. Classification (NCBI taxonomy): domain Eukaryota; kingdom Viridiplantae; phylum Streptophyta; class Magnoliopsida; order Asparagales; family Amaryllidaceae; genus Allium; species Allium sativum. Next base: position 934,759,304 of record CM060912.1, on the reverse strand, counting down.
ACTATTTTCGGGTATCCGTATCTGCCGATACGATTGGATATCAAATAATTATCCTATCCGCTAACGATCGATAATTAAATAAACATAAATTGAAATTCTAGGTTTAACATGATATTTTTTTAATGTCATCAATTATAAAAGTATAAAAAATCAATAAGTGAAATAATAATAAATAGTTTTGAGCAGTTAATATGTATTAAATACATAAAATATAAACTATTAACTGAACAAAACAATAAATTATCTTTTGTTATGTTGAAATACATATAAAATAAGCTATAATTTTGACAAAGACTGAATGGATAATTTTCGAATGCAGGTACCTTCATACCCGTATCCGCATCCGCTTTTTCGGATATGGATGCAGACGGATTTCGGATTTTTCGAGTATCCATTGTCATCCCTAGTACCTTCCTCATGTGTTCTCACACTGTGTCATCTTATATGTTGTGCGGTTATAGAAGATGCATATAACCTTTGAAGTTTAGGAGTAATAGTAAATAATGCATATGTTTATACGCGACTTCCTTTCCCTTTTTCTTTCTTGGTTTGTATCTTTCCTGATTACATATTTTACAATTCTTAAGGTTGATATATTCCTACCAAAATTGCATGCAACCCTTTAGACATGTATCTATTTTTTCATACGGTAAAGCTGACATCATTTTTTTTAACTTCATAATTATTTTCGCACATTAAATTATTGGGAGGCGTATGCGCTTCGCAGCTTGTACGACACCAGTAAATCCAGCTTTTGTGAGGTTGTATTTAGATTTCATCGCAATGTATTCAGCAGTTACTGATAATTGAGTTCCGCTTTCACAATCTCCCCAAAGGGGTTTCTTCGCGGCATCTAATAACATAATTTTTTGCCTTCAATATTTGGTTCTTCTTCATCATTACCATCGTCATCGGTAAGTTGTTGAAATGGGAACATTGAATGTGCGACATCTTCAACCATATGTTCTATGAGATTCGTCGTAGCAATTGCATTATTCACTACCTCCTCAACTTGTACAGAAGTAGATGCTAACGGTTCTCTATGACGATCCCAAACCAAATAGTTCGACACAAAACTGTACTGAAGCAAATGAATTCTAACCATTTGCGGTATCAAATGCTTCAATAACTTGCATCTACTACATGGACAGTGGATTCCGACGTCATTTCCGTTGTTACTTAAGGCAAAATTAATAAACACACTACCACCATTAACAAATTGTTCGTTTATTGTGCCATCAGCTTTTCCTCGTTTGTACATCCAGCTTCGATCATTAAAATAACTGTCTATTTTTCCTAAGTAGATATATAATTAAAAAATATGATAAAAATTACATTGACATTTTATTAAAACAATTTTATTGCTGAATGTTATGTTAATTCATCATTTACACTTTTGCTAATGGTTCGTCCTACCTCCATTACAAATACAATAACGTAAATTAATCACGTAAATCTCTTTGATTTAAATGATTCAACAAAATTTCAGCAGCACTTCACTTTAGTTCCCTGAGCAGTACATAATTGAGTGTACATAGGGAACATAAAGGAAGCGCTTTCGAAATTTTGAGAACTGTTTAAAATGAAATGATTTATGATTTTTTTTTGTTCATAACTTGTCCAATATAAAGGACAAATCCAACAAATATGTATATAATGAATATAAATGTCTATTCCGTTAATAAAATGAACATTCACGTAACGATCATATACAATACTCGTCAGACGAGGCCAAAAAAACTCTCTAAGGCTTTATGAGTATTATATATTACGATTAGTGCTCCTTAATCTCTAATTATATGTATATGAATTTTATCACATATACGTATATTTTCAATATTCAATTGAGCTCACTGTGCATTATATATAAAATTAAATATCATTTTCGATAAATTTTTATAAAACATAAACTTAATTATTTCCATTTCCACTAAACGTTTTTGACAAATTAAATATTGTTTTCAATGAGTTGGGTATCAATCAATTCAACAAATACATAGATTAATTACCAAATATACATCCAAGACTATATATATATGTCATAATAGTATTGATATATTGATTATAATCCATAATGCACTAAAACGATATTTTCAACTAGCTACCAGTAATATGCCATCTATACAAAATTAAATCCTAAGATTGAGGAGAATGTTTATAATAGAACATGATTATTTGAGAGGAGAAACTGGAGTAACATAATCACTTTAATATGTCTATGTACACTAGCGATCGAGATGCATATTTTTCTTTAAGGTTTGGCCATAAAAAATAATGAGAAATAGCAAATATATTATTTTGATACTTATCCAATATAGTAGGTCTATTTTGATATTTGGAAAACAATATATATCCAGATTTATGCTACACATGTTATATATACCAGAAATTTCAGAACATGACCAACTAAGAAATATTACCTAGCATATTAAAACAGAATTTGGTGGTTGGGATGTTTACAAAATTCAACCATATGTACATATTCATGTGCATCAAGATGCCATGAGATTATCATATTTTAACTCAGAATTACAACACTATATATATGCACGTATACATATACAACATAATTAACCATAGATTAGGAACATAATTAAATCAATCTGTATATACATGTATTAACAGCAACTACACATACAAACATACAATCGAACAAACAAATTAAGCTTAAATTAGCAAACCTATGGTATTAAATAAAATTAGGGTTCATACCTTCGAAATTGGGGATGGAAATTAGAGAAGAGGAGAGAGAGCCTTGAATGTGTTGGAGAGACTATAGGCGGCCGATGGAGCGGAAGTGGGTGATTTCAGAATTTTGGAGCAAGGATTTGGGGGAAACAAGAAAAAATTCGAGCAGAAAATGAAATGGGGAAGGAGAAGTTACTATGTAAAATTTCTGCCTGACTATGCAACGGGGAGCAATGACCTCCAATGGAATTATAAACAACGACTTCCAACGTTTTATTTTTTATAACGTATTTTTTTTTCAGAATTAAGCCTCCATTGGTCACAGCCATTGGAATGCTCCATTGCTGTACTGTGCGTTTCTTGTAGTGTCTAAAAAAATAAAACTATATAAAGAAACCCCTTTTTTCTTAGCCAACCAATATAGGTTATTTCTAACCTCTAATTTAATAAGTATGTTTAATTCTCATTCTTAGTTTATTTCCCAACATTTGACATAATTACTGTAAATTTACAACATTTGGGCTTGTGCCCTTTTTTGCAACTCTTTCACCTCAAAAGAACTTATATCTATTCATATTTATTTCTAAACAATTAACTTCTACATGTAAGTATAAATTTTCCAAATTTACAGTTTAAATACCAATTTTCTATAAATTATTTCAGGTTGAACCATGTCAAATTTAACTAATTACAATAGGATTATACTACTATAAAAAATTCTAATTGAACTATGCCTAATTATAACAAGAAATAAGTCTAATTAAAACTATGCAAAATTGAATTATTATAGGCATTAAACAATAGTATATACATTATTAAAAAGATATAATCTAAATCCACTCATCCGTAATCCTAAGCTCTTATTCCTTTGCTGCTATAGATCCCTCCTTTAATAGCATTATATAATATTTTATTTCATAAACTGTTTCCTTAGAAAAATTTAGGTTGGATCCAACTCAAAACAAGAGAACCCGGAGGGTAAAAAAGTTGTTGTGAGGAATTAGCTAAGTCTATAGGTCTTTTATAGTACAACATAGGGATCTCAGACTGTTGGATTTTTAGATTAAATCCAGGCCAGCCTGCCACTCAACTAATCAGAATGTGCCACGTCAGCTTAATTTGCTAAAACAACCAAGAGAAATCTGCCATGTCAGAAAAAATAATTATTTCTTGTCATTGTATCATACCTCGGTAAAATTGATCCCATGTACTAAGGTGACTCGACCCGACACATGTCCAGGTCGACCTATGAGATGACCTGGGTGTTGACTCGACCGTATATATTTGTTTGCTCTTATTTTATTCTGAATCTTCTTTTTGGGATAACTTCTTAGTTTTAACTTTGATTTCTACAAACTATACATGTAAATTGATTATAAAATTTCCATGGAAACAATGGTACAACTTCTGTATCCAAATTCTGATAATTTTTACAAACTTATATTATTATTCAATTATTAAAATGCGGATTGTTACAATATCCATAAAGATTTGCCTTTGACTCACATTCAGCTGTGTATATGAGGCGTACCTTCACCATCTTTGGTTTAGTTTTGGGGGCCTGGATTGCCTTTAATTTTCCATTTTCCTTTTTTATTTCCAGAGTTAGATGGTTCTACGTCCCTAACATGGTTGACCTGAAGGGATTCATGGTCCTCTTTCACATCCTTCTGCACTAGGAATCTGTCATCTTTAAGGTAAATTTCCCTAGAATCTCATGGGGATCCCTCTTAAATAAGACCTTGAACTTGGAGTTATCCAAGATGTCGAGTAGTGCATCCACTAGAACCATGGATGGATCTAGTCGATCAACCGAAGCTATAATAGAATTAAATCACTTTAGAAATTTGCATAGAGTCTCTCCGATTATCTGCCTGATTGTTGTGAGCATCATCACTTTTTTGGGTCTAGTAATGTGGACCTTGAATTGTTCAACAAATCTCCCCAACAGGTTGTTTTAGCTCCCGATCGAGTTTGGTTCTAGCTGTATGAACTGTATAGCAACTACGTCGGATAAAAAGAGAAGGAAGCACATTTCCATGACATCGTTGGATTCCCCTAGTTTTCCATGTGGTGAATATATCGCATGAAATGGGTGGTAGGAACCTTCCTGCCATTATAAGATTCCATCACTGTAGCTTGAAGTCTGGTGGATTTCAAGAGTTTCTGATGTTTTGATTGAACAAATTTTGATTTCAGTCTAAGCCTGAGTGATGTAGTCCACCTCTCGACATCCTTTTGATCAAGTCTATGATATGGTCATTTTCGTTGAGTAGTTAATGCCAATCTCCATGTAATGACCCGGGTTTTTGTCGACTTTGGTTATCGCCATAAACTCAATGATGACTTACCAAACGTCGAAAAATACCGGTCATAAATGAAAGAAATTAGAGGGTGAGGAAAGATAAGATAGAAACTTAGAATAAAAGAAGAAGAAAAACACAACATCAAAGTAACATGAATCTCACAGCGGAACGAATAACATATAATATATATATAACATAACTTGAAATATACATCTGTACTTGAACATACATCATTATCAAAGTACAACACTTACAACACAGCGGAAAAACTATAGCTATATAATCCTGAAGCCTCATGCTCCAAGCTCTTCCAGTATATCTGTAAATCCTGACTACTTGACTGCTCGTACAAAATTGGGCACCCAAGAGTTTAGGGAAAACAACAAAATAAACTCCGGGTCAGTCATGGGACTAGTATGAGTAAAACAGTTTAAAACGGTTTGAACAAGTAAACGATATCTCATAAGACCACGCCGTATAACGGGACGGGTTTTTCCCTTATGAGAATCCAAATTTTATCTTTATATCAAAAACCTTTTGATATTATAATAATGTCTATCAACCACGATATAATAATCATCTAGCAGAAACGCTTTCATCTCACGTTCTACATATATATTATACAATCAAAACCGCAAGCACGTATTGGGTAATGTATTTCCAACTATGACAAGGTATGGAACCACCTTTCGCTAGTGTATCTCTAGAAAGGAATACACTGGGTTCAACAAGAACATCTTGCAACCCGGCCACACATGACCGACCACTCATTTCGCTTGAGTGTATCGAATGTATATCACCAACGGTTGGGATCAGCAACCGTTTCCCGAATGGGACAACATTAACAATAGATTTTTAGAAATAAATGAAACTCTAGATCAGGTGATTATACACCCTACTTCGGTGCGACCGACTTAGCCATGCTGCCTGCCCGATTTCTGTCATTTACCGGTTGAGGAGGCTTGAAGCTACGCTTTATCATCACACCAGATTCACTTCGAATGTCACATCGTCAAATCCATCAAATCACCGATTGACATCCTCAACCATACATTATGTGTTAGCTAAAAGAAGTTTCCTTCTCCGCTTCCACTCTTGGTACGGTTGGAGAAATCAATATACGTGATCGTCTGGAAATACTCTGTCAGCCATCCATCCATACAAGTCATCCAGGAACAGAATGAACCAAAGGAACTATTCAATACATCCATCTTAGACACTATTATCTAAGACTTATACAATAGCCCTTGCACTTTACTCCGTCCTCAATTATCTTTGTCATATATGATTCTCAATGCTTATGCCAATACAGAGTGGTTCTTTGGATAATAATCCAACCGGTCTCTCCATATTAACAACGTTAAAATGGTCAAAAACTTCGATAGTCTATGATTTAACTATCGAAGAAAAACACGTGTGCAAACAACGATATCATTTCCAAAGGGAAATTATATCGATCAAACATCATTTAACATTTATCTCCTTAGTTCATTCTTCATCTCCTGTTTCCCTATATTCAACATTTCTTATTTTCTAAATTTAGAAAATATACGTTATTACCATTGGAAAACATTTCCATTTCTTGTTTTCTATATCAGAAAACATTTCTGGTTCTTATTTGGAAAACATTTCCAAAACTCCTTCATTGGACTTAGACAGATGTTTGACAAACCGTCGCGATGCCAACTCAAACCATTTCCTTTAATTACTAAATTCACTTAACCATCCTTTACTGCCGAACCTTAACCATTCCTTAGTTAAAAACGATGCCAATCAAGTTGGGGTAGAACTACCTCTCAGACCTTAACTGAACAACATTTCTAACTTTGAAATAGGCAAAGTTCACTTTATATTTCTTTAACTAACTTCCTTACGTAACTCTCTTTCGAATATATCTCTATTCGATAACTCCTCCCTTGGAATAACTATATTCGATAACTCTATTCAATTTACTCTATTGGACTAACACTATTGGATTAACTCTATTGGACTAACGCTATTGGATTAACTCTATCGGACTAACGCTATTGATTTACTCGTTTCACTTAACTCCTTTCGAATAAACTATATTCGATAACTCCTTTAACTCTATTCGAATAAACTATATTCGATTGACTCCTTTTACTTTATATTCGAATAAACTATATTCGATTAACTCATTTCGATTAAACTATAATCGATAACTCCTTTCGATTAAACTATAATCGATAACTCCTTTCGATTAAACTATAATCGATAACTCCTTTAACTCTATTCGAATAAACTATATTCGATTGACTCCTTTTACTTTATATTCGAATAAACTATATTCGATTAACTCATTTCGATTAAACTATAATCTATAACTCCTTTCGATTAACTATAATCGATAACTCCTTTCGATTAAACTATAATCGATAACTCCTTTCGATTAAACTATAATCAATAACTCTTATGTGTTTAACTCTATTCGAATAACTCTTATTTATTTAACTCTATTCGAATAACTAATTCGCATAACTAATTCGATTTGCTTACTTTCGAATACTATATTCGATTAACTCCCTTCGAATAAACAATTCATTTATAAAGATTTACTTTTAGTAACGGTTCTTCACTTTACAAATGATTTCCTTTTTATAACATCCTATTCAGTTATAAACAAATTTCCTTTTTATAACTCTATTTATTTTCTAAATATTTCCTATCAATTCTATTTGTAAATGATTTACTAATATTTCCTTTTCTATTATTCTATTTGCAAATGGTTTGCAAATATTTCCTTTTCAAACCTATTCTTTGATTTTATAATTTTCCTTTTCTAAATATCTCCTATTTATAAATATTACAATTTATAAATATTTCTTATTTATAAATATTCCATTTATAAATATTTTATTTTCAAATATCACTTTGAAAATATTCCCTTATCAACATTTCGGTATGTTATGGTATTCAACATATCAAATCACGATGATCAATATCGTCCAAACACATATAATCGACAACAGATTATATCACATCATATATCACAATATATGAAAAACAGTAAAATAACTGTTGAGGAATCCAGTCGGATTCCTCCAACCTATTTCCCTGCATCCACAGATGTTATACAATAAAATCAACATCACTTTCAGTTCCATATGATATATTCTGTTAAACAGAATCAATATAGAAATTCAACTAACTGACTAGCAGTTCAATCAAACAATCAACACACAGTCAATCAGCCAATATCTAACAGTTCTAAAAATACAACATGAAATTATAAACTGTTCAGAGTTAGTGAGATTTACTCACTTTGGCAGTTCATCGTTAAAGAATGATAAACTGTCATTTGATTTGAATCAAACAGTTTATTTCTCCATAAATTCAAACGAGCTCGAATACACTCCTGGCCAGTCTCATTGTGTTGCTCCCGTCCATACGATCCCAACGGATCTAACCGTTCGAAATTCTGGTCACGTGAGATAAAGTTATAAATTTTACAAATTATAAATGGTTTAAACTAAACAAAACTAATTAAAATTGCCATTGGGCCTTACTGTTTGAAATTCGGCCCATTCCTAATTGCTAAACCGAAAACCGCATTACACCTTCTTCCTCTCCTTTACAGGCCGTCCGCTCCAGGCATTTACACAGCCATTCCGATTCATCCCTTCAACCTCACCACTTCACTCCTTCATGAAATCGAAAACAGACAGCGCCAAACTTCTCCTCTCCGCTATCTGCTCCTCTCCATTACCATCGATTACAACTCGGTGCTCAACATCTCACCGCGGATTTCAGCAATTTCCGCCATCATACAGTTGTTCAAGCGACACAAATCACCATGGGATCCTTCCAGACTTCACTCCGATGTGATACTCACTCACCAGAACCCAAATACAAGGCTCGAAATCAAAATGAGGCTTCTGATTACTAAAACAGCGAACCCTAGTTTGTACTGTGTAAAAACCCAACACCCATAAAAGACGTCGAACCTACCATACTGTATACCAAAATGAAGAGAATCATCTACGGATGCTAAACATATATGGATTATGATTTTCTAGATTTTATATGATTTTCATTTGATTTTTCAAAGAGGATGATTTCCACTGTGAGATAAAAGAACAACGGCGGCTCAACTTTTGGTCTTATAGGAGACGGAAATCTTTTGTGTGGTTGTAAAGTGAAGGACGTGGCACTTTAAATATCCACACAATTTATTTGGATATTTTATTTATATTTATTTTTGCTTTCTAAAAATTCATGCGATCACACACAATACCCAAAAATCATGAAAATTGACATGCAGCTAGAGTTCAATATTACGATCCCAACGAAACTGGTTTCGTCGAATTCCTACTTCGTATGCTCACACAACGTATTTTTAACCGTCGAAATACAGACTATTTCTCACACTAAAAATCCGTACTGCCACACAGTGACTCTAAAAATCACGAAACTGGAAATCTAACAACTATTTGACATTGCAGATCCAACAAAATTAGTTTCGTCGAATTCCGACTTCGTTTGCAAAAGTGGCTTATTTTTACAGCTCTGAATGACCCATTTAAATATATAAATATATTTAAATATAATTAAATTAAATATTTATAAATAAATATTACCGTCTATATTCACAGTGGAATACCATACAGCTCTAGAATATTCCTATATGAATTTCTAACTCGATATTCACTTCTGGGTCAACCCGATATTCTATTTATATTGAAATCCCTTTTTAAAATATAAATAATTCCTTTATAAATTATAAAGGAATTCCACAATGACTTTTCTAAAATTAAAAATCGAATTTTTATTCTTTCTAAAATATAAAAATCATATTTTTATCTTCTACATTACATGAAAATTATATTTTTAACTTCTACATTATATAAAAATCGAATTTTATCTTTAATACACATATAAAAATTATATTTTTAACCTTTCTATAATATAAAAATTATATTTTCGTAAATAAAAATCATATACCTTTACCCTAATGTTATTTATATAAACATCGTGTATTTAAACAATCCCTAAATTAAATTAACTAAAGAACTCACATTTTATTGCAAAGAAATCCGTTCTTGGTTGATGGAGGGAGGTCTACGTCGGTCTGAGGTGGGGGAAGGGCGGCGGTTGGGCGCTGATGGTCGGAGAATGGTGCGGATGGCCGTTGGAAATGTCTAGGGTTTGGGTGCGGTAGCTGTTGAGCTCGTTTTAGGGGGGTTCAACGCGAGGTGAGGTCGGAGGGGAGAGAGGCGAATCGGAAAAAAAGAGGGGGGTGCGGTTGCGCCATCCACGGCGGCACAGGCGCGTTCGTCGGCGGCGAGAGTGGAAAAGGGGCGACGAGGTTCGGTGGCGCATGGTTTTTTTTTTGTTATGACGAGGAGAGAGAAGAGGGAAGACGGGGAGGGTATTATATAATTTAATTTATTATTTTATTTTATTTCTCCACCAAAAGTTGACCTTTTAATTCGAACCCCAAACGAGACCCACCGCCTATCGTTTCTAGCTAATTACCCCCACTCCGAACGCAACGGGATATGTATCGTAAGCTGATTCGATCGTTTCAATCAGTTTCCGTCAAAATCAACATATAACTCTATATATTGAATTTGAACGCGCATTTCAATTTACTGGGGCCACATACTAACTAGAAAAATCCCAGAAAAATATTTTCTAGCTTTGTATTGACGACACAGTCCTAACAAAGCCGGTTTCATCGAATTTTGAGACAGTTTGAAAAATGGACAATTTCCAGTCGATTAAAATCAACTGAAACTGGTCAAACGCGTTTTCCTTTGCCATGCTCACATATTGATTCGAAAAATTATGAATTTTGAAACCTAGTAATAACTTGACATCACGGATCCAACAAAAGTGGTTTCGTCGAAAATCGAGGTCGTTTGCAAAATTTCCATTTTTAAGGGCCAGAATTCCATAGCGACTATTCTGAATTTTCAATTAGACATAACTTTTTATCCCCGCTATGAAATTTCAATTTTTTGGATTCGTTGGAAAGGTATTCTCAATTAGATTCAAATATATTTGGTTTCGCTAAAATCCGGTTTATTTTGCACCCGGTACATTCATTTGAATTTTGAAATCGAATTTTCGAACTACCGCGCCATTTTCAATTCCTTTTATAATTTAAAATAAATATTTATATTCTAACGACGATCTATATAATATATACGTTCTAATTCTATTCAAAATAAATTTCTCGTCGTTATTATTTAAAATAATTCATTTTAAATAATCAAAATTCACTAAAATTACCAAAATAAAAATTTTAAATTGGCTCGGATTTCCGGGTTATTACATAATGAAGCTTTCCAAAGTGAAGTTTTCAAATTAATAAATTAAATTGGAATTGAATGGAAGTCTAATTTTGGGTTTTTCGTGAACAATATTTTGAATAACATTTGTTCTTTAACACAGTAAAAGAGAAGATGATTTCTCAAGATTAGTTGGAAAAAAAACCTTTAAATTTTTTGAATATAAAGATTGAATGAAATAGTTTTCCCTAAAAAACGATAATGGAAACCAAGTTTAAAGATCGTTTGAAGATAAACGAGTTTTCTTTAACGGAAAGATTTAAAGAAATGGATTTCAGATGTAACAAGTTTCCAAATACGAACTTTGTTAAGAATAAGAAATCGCAAGTATGATTTTGCGCCAAGGATATGATTTGGGAAAGTTAAAAATGAGTTACCATTATGATAGTTAATGAATGAATATGCGTGTTTTCATGTAATGACAAGATTAAATCTTTAATTAGATTTGGGAATGAAAGAAGGAAATTAAACTTACCAAAACACGAGGGGTATTAAATATGGAGTACCACTAGTTTTGCTCCATGGGATGAATAGGAATGGGATAATGATTCGAGAAATTGCCTTTTTGTAAGGTTTGATAATCCCTATAAATCTAGAAAACTCAATTTGAGTTAAAGTTGTGAAATGAGATTTTTATAACCTATTGGAACGATATTCAAGGAAAGATTTAAACAATGGTTTAAAGAATGTAAATCTTTGATAAGATTTAAGGGAGAAATTCCCAATGTAAAGAATGATTTGAGTAGACAAATATTCCGAAATGGAATGAGACACAGACATGTTATACATCAATTGATTGTAAAGATGCACCTGTTATTCGGAAAAATTGGGTTTGGACCCATTCTGAATAAATATACAATGAGTATTGAAGATACTGAAGACGGTGGCGGAAGACCAAGGATTGTACAATCCAAGATGAGGTTATAAGTGGAAGTCATCCAGACGTACTTGGAGATTGTCTGGATTTGCAAGGGCATCTCTCCTTTACTGGACGAGGAATAAGGTGCCTTCAATTTCGTTTAAAACCCAGAACGGACTTGTAAATGGATGTGTCTCCGGTGTTGTATTTCACGACATAACCAATTGGTTTCTATTTATGTTATATCAGTTGGTGGTGGATGATTTATTCTATTAGCTTAACACCGTCCTCTAAGACTTATGTACTCTGAAGGTTATATATTAATAAACACATTTTACATGCTGTAAATTGACAATGTGGCATGCTAAATGATAAGACGATCAAAGCTTTTTGTTGAAAAGCAAAGATTTATGGATAATGATCAAAGCATGGCTGATATAGCATAGCTTTTTGTTGAAACATGATTGTAAACCCTCACAAGCTGTGAATGGCCGAAATAGGATGATAAACATCAAAGATAAAGACATACTACTGCGTAACGTAATTCGCAGGGCTGAGAAGGCCATTTGAGCTCGACTGCTAGCGTAATTCGTAGGGCTGTGAAGGCCTACAGCGATAGATGTTTCCAGGAGATTCAGGCGTAACCATTGTTTCTACTGTGATCTAGGTCGAGGGCGAAATCTGCAAGGTTGAGGAAGGCTTAAAGGTACGGAAGTTTCCTGGGGGATCCATGTATAACCATTGTGTATCTGCGGTCCACAGAAAGAGATGTAATCATTAGTGGTATTAAAGATAGAAGGGTCACAAGTTGAATTGATCCTGGACACCCCGATAAAAGTGATCCAAACGGTTAAGGATCACATGCGTGTGAGTCCTGGGACATTAAGTTGTAGAGGTATTCCCAATGGTTAAGAAAAATCCTTTGCTTTGGTCATTAAAGGAAACCAACTTCCAATACGAGCCTTTACGATTTTAGTTGTATTCTATGTATGTAGATGTAGTACCTACGTCTGCTAAGATTTATACATTTACTTTTAAAAAAGATTTTGACACTCTGCACTAGAAATAATAAAAGAGACTTTCACGTATCAAGCATATTTACTTATCATAAGGAAAAACATGCTCCTCTGGTGTGCATTGCATTGTGTGATAAGTTGCAGGTCTTATGGTAGCTTCATTTTCAAAAGTATTACGAGTAGTTATGATTTGGTATTTATGTGGAGAAAACCTGTTCTGTGTTGTACCGCGTGGTCCTATGATTTACCCAACTTTAGATAAAGATATATAACTGTTTAGTTCTCACACCAGTCCCATGACTGATCTGGAGTTTATTGTTTCCCACCTAAATTTTGGGTGCCCATATTTTCCACACGGGTAGTATAGTAGTTTTGGGTTGCAGATATTTTATAGAGCAGGTGCTGGGTTGAAGCTAAAGCTATATCTAGAGTATTTTATTTCTTCCGTTGGGAGTTTAGATTTTCCACTGTATACATGTTATACTCTGATATATTTATCTCCGTTGTGCAATTTATTTATTCTGTATTATGATGTAAGCTGCACTCTGATGTAAATGTATTGTAATGATAATGAAAAGGTTGTTTTGTTCAGTTCGTATTAGTCATAATCCCAAGCGATACATCTTGTTGATCAGTTTAAGTCAGTTTAACCATCCGTTTGAATCGGCCAAAAAATGACATGTCGTCACATACACTCTTTTTACCTCTATAGTCTTTGTGTCCAAGATTTAGATTTTCGGTTAGGTGGTTTGTTGCCTCTGAATCTGGATACCAGAATTCATCATATATGCTATCTTGACTTGCTACTTAATTTTCCTTTGAGTTGTTATTACTGCCACCTTGAGTATTCTAGTCATTTTTGTATTTGTGCCACATTGACATTTGGATTTCTTTGATTGCTTGTATTTTGACTTGAGTAGTTTTGATCGAATCTGAAGCGCATTTGACAGCTATGTGTCGTACCTTTTCACATATTTGATACTTAGGTTTTGAGTTGTTGTTATTTCTGCCTCAGCCTCTTACTCTATTTGAATTTCCTCCTCTATTGTAATGCCCACTACCTTTGTTACTTGAAGCAAAATTGACTGACATATCAGGTTCTTGAGTTCTCTTTGTTTCAGTTCTTGCCTCATGTGTAAGAAGTATTGCATGTACATCTTCCATAGAGCTCATGGTTTTCTATGATGATATCACCTCAACTACTGCCTCGTAATCATTATCAAGGCCATTAAGAATGGTGAGAATCTGTTTATACTCAGATATCTTCTATCCTACAGCCTCAAGAGTATCATACATGGTTTTTACTTTAGTAAATTACTCTCTTATGGATGAGTATTAATTTCTTACATTTTGTAACTATTTTCTATAGAACATTATTTTGGCAGCAGACTGAGAGTTGAAGTTTCTTTCAATTGTGGTCCATATTTCATTTGCACTTCTGCAACAACCAACTTAAGACGGTAATTTTGGGTTGATAGAGGAGAATAACTAAGAACATACGAGTCTGACGTATTTTACACATTCTCCGTTGTTGATGACATTATTATCTTTGTCAGTTATGAACTTTGGTTGGATGATCAGGGTGCCATGGATGAATCCATCAAAGCCATGCTTTGAATTGCAACTTCTACCTGCAATTTCCAGAGAATATAATTATCTTCCTCAAGCTTGACTGTGATAAGTTGACTTTGAGGAATTATCACTGCCTTTACTAGATGCTCAGCTAATAACTCTGTTTTCTGATTTGTTGCATTTGAATTCTTTGCAGATGATGACATGGTTTCATATTCAGGGAGCAAAGGTAAATCTTGATTTAATCGACAAAGAAATGATGATCTAGCAGGAAGTGGGTGAGAAAAGGAACTACATATTACCAGAGAGTTGATTCCAAGTGAGAAAGAGATAGGTTCAGAATCAGGTATGTGCAAACATTCTCAAATGATGTTGCAAGAATGATGGGAAGCCTTTATGGCATTTCTTGAAATTTCTGGATTTATTTCTCTGGTTTCCTGAACTTGATTTTTCTATTTTCTTGGATGTTTTTTAACCGAATTTGATGGGAAATTTAGATGCAGCCTGATCTTTGATTATGGTGAAGAACTAAATTGTTGATTTGATTCAACCACTCTTATGTGAGAAGAGAAATCTTTGATGAGAGACAACCCAAATAATGAAATTACTCTAATGGGTTGAATCTAGAATTTCAACATTGACTTTATTAAAGATTTTCGCTATTAGGCTTCAGTTGCTCTGATACCATGAAAAGATTTTACAGTTGCATTGATGTGGATTGTGTTTGTGAACTTTAGTAATGAGAGAAATGAACTTTGTTTGACGAAAATAATTTGTAAAAGGAAAAGTGTTTGTATTGAATGAATAATTGTTAATCAGTTTGTATAGAGGCAATGTAAATATATACAACTGTTTTGATACTAGGCCAAGTCCACTACTTTATTATTCAATCCCATATATACTTGTAGAGATATATCCGTTGGATACAGGAGCAGACACTATGCCATAGATTGCATACTGCAACACCGGAGAAGTGATGCAGTAAGTGCCAAAAAATGTTGCTATAGACAAAAAATGATCTGTGGCAACACTTTCTCGGGGTTGCCTTTTGCCGCGTTGCCTTAGAGTCAAAGGCAACACCTTTGCGACCCTATGGTAACATCAGTACAGATGTTGCCACAGGTACCACTATAACAAAAAATACCCTTTCACAACTGCCAAAAACGGTTGCAATATGTCTAGTACAGCTGGCAATCGTAATAAAGTCAACCTTTTTTACAACTGTTTCTAGCAGTTGTTAAAATTTGTTTTACAACTGCTAAAAGTAATTACATCTCAACTGCTATTAATCGAAGATTTAATAATATTATAATAAATATTATTATAACATTGTATTTTATTCCAATAAATATTTTATTTTAACATTTCAAATGGTATAAATTTTTGGACTCCCTATTGTACATCACTTGTATATTACACATTCATTCATATTTACATACATTCCTCACTACATTGTTACTCGATTCACTCATATGCAGACTCAGCATACAACCATAAGCAAAAAAAATGCATGAAATAGCATATCGAACCATAGAATTTTAGTTGATTGATTGATGAGTACTCGACTGAATTAGTTCTCAAGTTAAGCCTAACAATTGCCTTTTTCTGAAATCTGAGACGAATATACTTAAATAGCATATACTCAATTTGTGATGATATTCGCTTACATTCGGTCCTAGAGTTCCCTGTGCATACATGTAAAGGGCATAGTTCCTTCCAAGAAAGAGCACCACAAGTCCAACCACCACAAGCAGCATGATTACAACAAGATTCAACCCCTTGGCTACTTCTTCCTTGATCACGTTGCCCTGAATATTTTACATGTAACTTTCACGTTGATAACATAAAAATAAAAAACAGTAACAACGACCTCTGTAAATAGGTATATGTTATATGAACATTAAATCTCCCTTTTATCTGATGTAACATAAAAAGTTATATGAACATTAATATAGTTAGTAGTTAATTTAAAGCTTTTGGATTACTTTTTTTGTGATTTAAGCCTTTGATGCTTGGAAGGTTTAGCTTTCTTGAAGGACTTGAATTGAATCTCGAAGTGCCATCTAGTAGTGTGTAGCTCAGGAATCTCGAAGAACTACTAAAAGGCTGGATACTCTGTACATGCAGACGAAAAGGAAATAAATTTGATACTAAACTGAAATAAGATGTTAATGTTATAAAAATTTTACAGTCTGCTTAGTCGGTTTACTATTGCATTTGGTTCTGTAGTAATATAAAATTCCATAACTATCAAGTACAAAGAATCTCCTTATCCAGTTGCCTCGAAAGCTTGAATATTGTTTTAGAAGATAGCCTTGTTTAATAGTTTTAACCTGAAAGATGAATGCGAGAGCTAGATGTTAAGATAAATTGCAAAATGATTCCTCTCCATTAGCATATTATAAAACACAGATAAAGTGAAACTGGAACTCAAAATAATAACAATGCAAATAAAAACAAAAAGTAAGAAACAATACCTCTCCATTAGCAATTGACTGCATAATTGCTTCTTTGTTTTTATCTGAATTACGACCAATAATGTGGATACCGTCTCCACTAGCAGAAGCTTCTTTGTTATCAAAGATCTTAAACTTGCTAGTTCATCTTGTGTTCTAAATTCCTGAATTCTCTTTACAAGTTTGTCTTGCTCAGCATTAGCCATTTCTTTTGATTGTTGTGCATATGTCAGCACCTTTGAATGTAAAATTAGTTATGTTTTAACTAAAAATTTATCAAAATCACATGCAACTGTTAAATCACCTGGTGAACGAACGGTTCCATTTGGCTCAACAGCTCGTATCCCTGTATGAGAAAAAGAATATAGCAGTAAATAACTTTGAAGTAGACAGTAAAACAAAGATATGGAAACGAGTATTAGACATACCTGCTTAAAGTATCTCATATGAGCATCCATTATTGCACTTATAGACTCCAAGAATTCATACTTCTTCTTTGCATCCACATTTGCAAGAGCTGTTACCTAATTGTGTCAATTATGTAATCAAAACGCTTTGTTGCAGCCTGTGGACATAACAGTGCAATAAGGATCACCACATTATTAAAGATAGTAATCAAATTCAAGGATCAGATGAGATGACATTGACCATTTGTATGTCGAAAAACCTTTTGAACTGATCATATCTCTTCATTAGCAATAATCAATCCAAAACAGCAAGCAGTCATGTTATCAGTTTCACAGTATGCACAAATTGAAAATAGAGAAAATAGAGTAGAACTTACAGCGTAATTACCTTTCAAAGAAAAATCTCGGTAAGATCTCCAACACTCTCCTCATCCCTAATATGCTGAATCAAGGATGCTGCCATTGGAAAGATCAAACAAACAATATAGAATCACGCTGAAATATCAAATTATTGGTTTCAGTAATTTCTTGCACCCCAAATTTTGGATAGTATCCTTGACATCAAAGTCATCAAACCCATGTTGCAGAATCTGGCAGCAAATAATATGAAGAGTTAACCAATTTACAGCCAAATGAGATTTGCATCGTTACAGTTAATTCATCACCAAACTCTTAAGCGCTAACTCATCATATTTCATTTACATCTAGCAGTCGCTGGATACGTAACTTGGCTTGCTTGATCTCTTTTGTCCTTAATCAGTAAGTATACCCGAACCAAGCTGATTCTCATGGTTTCAGCTTGTTGTACACATTCTCCGATACTAGCAATCTCTATCACTTTGTAGTTATCAATCATGAGGCTTGTAATCAAACCGAACTGCTTAATCTAATAACCCATAAGGAGTAGGATTTCCAGTAAAGAAATTGCAGTGCTTCATATTGGGTTTACACCATCGAGTAGGATTTCCAATATTGCAGTGCTTCATTTTTTTTACACCATCACATGAGTGTTCAATCCTCTCAAAATTATTCAAAGGGAATCAACCCAACTATAGAAGAAATCCTACTTCTAGGTGATTATGAGCAGATAGATTCGATTGAATTGAAGTTAATCAATACCAATAAATAGATCCCAAACGGGCAACTCTCCGATTTCCAAATCAAAGCATAACAATGCAAGACAACTTGATTACACA
This sequence comes from Allium sativum, assembly GCA_030737875.1. NCBI lineage: Eukaryota > Viridiplantae > Streptophyta > Magnoliopsida > Asparagales > Amaryllidaceae > Allium > Allium sativum. The sequence continues at coordinate 934,740,490 of CM060912.1, read as the reverse complement.
AGAAGATAAGATGTTGGGAAAACTATAGCTCAAGGTGTTGAAAGCCATGAAACCTGTGGGATGAAAATAACTATTAAGCCAAAATAATGCTTCATCAACATTCAGCACATTTAAAACAGTCAACAATTAACACCAAAAAAAAAAAAAAAAAAAACCAGAACTGAATCTCTATGACGCAAAAGTTAACAGAAATATATGAACCTTGGCTTTGAATTACATCCATATTCCCACACGTGTAGATTTAGATAAAGAGCTGATGTGTTTAAGAAGAAGAACAACTCTAACAGTCGGTTGCCAATTAAAATGGCAAGCTTAATCCAAACTAGAAGAACTGAAATCAATATACCAGATCCAAATGTAAACCGAAAATCCTACTTGGGTTTACATTTATTCAATGCAAAATGATCTTGCACTAAGCCTAAACACAAAAAAAGAATTCAACTTAATGCTTCCAAACGAGCATGATATATTATTTGACCAGATGAAATTAAAAGCAACATGTATATATCTATCTGAATTCTGAAAGAACTCACCCTCCAGAAAGATCCTTTGAACATTCATACAAGATCATCTATCGGGGAGAGGAGGAGGAGGTGGAGCGGTGTAATTAGGGTAATGATTTGGAGGGTAATTTGAGAATTCGATTGACAGTGTTGGTCTTGAAACTTGTAAGGCGGTGCGGAGGTGAAAGGGGGATGGATCGGATTTGCAGTTGGGTTTGTAGTAGGATTGAAATCGATTGGATTAGGGTTAGGGTTCAGAGCAAGAGGATAGGGCCGATGGGGGTAGTACTGATAGGCATAGCCGTTGTTGCCTTCCTGCATGATGATTTAAGTGAGAGAGGCGGAAGAGAGAAGATGACATAAAATCAGAAAATCGCCAGGGAAGGAGGCGATTAACAGTCATAAATCTGAGGATTTGTTTTTTAAAAAAAATGATTTGGAAAATTGGCAAGGAAGATGGCATGAATTATGTTTCAGCGGGAAAATGAAATTTTGGGGCAAAGGAGGTGAGGCGGTGAAGGCAAATCACATTGACATAGATTGGTAACGTAGGCCGTTAAATTATAGTCACACGGATTACTGACTTTATTAATTTTTTTTAATTTGAATATATCTATGGCTACTACAACACATGTTGATTAGGGCTGTTAACGGATGTTTTCTGATACAGATAGTATCGTATCCGTATTCAGAATTATTTTTGGAATGGATATCCGTATCCGCTTAATTTTCAGATACGGACGGATATCAGATATTTATCCACTCCGCCAGTCATTAATGAATTTTTAAGAGTATAAATAAAAATGTTTGGATCAACATAAAATAAATTTTATACTAATGTTTATAAAAACCAGAAAACAAAGGAATGTAATAATGAAACATTGCTTTATACCAATACACATAAGCATATCCAAAAATATTCCAAAATTAAACATTAAGACTACCATTTTGCACTAAAAATGGACAAAAATTTATATCATAGTAACATCCAACAGTTACAAAATAATTATTAATTCTATTTTCTTGTTTTGATTATATATATATTACATCAATTAGTCTGACGAATATTTTTCGGATACGGATACCACTATAACTGTATCCGTATCTGAAAAGCTTTTCGGATATCCGTATTTGCTTTTCGGATAACGGATATTTCGAATACGGATTCGGACGGATATCGGAATTTTCGGGCATTCATTGACAGTCCTAATGTTGATATATATGCTAACACATTGAAGCGTGCGTTGCAATAGACGAAAAACAACATAGCAATGACAACATTGTAGCTGGCAACACCATGGATGGTCGTTATGGTAGGCCACCTATGACGTAGTGTGACATACTCATTTCTCTAATATATATATATATATATATATATATATATATACACACACATATGTGTGTGTGTGAGCGTTCCGAGACATCCCTATTTTGCAACCCCCCTTTAGCTCATCTACCCTACCATGCGCTACAATAATCCAAATTCAACAAGATTTTATAGATGTTCAATCAACATATATATTATCATTTATCTAAAATTTGAGCTCGTTCCGACATTCGTAACATTTTTAAAATCTTAACTTAATTATTCACTGTTCAGACATTTATTCGAACCGTTGAATTTAAGCATCAAATATATTATTCTACGAATGTCGGAACAAACTCAAATTTTGAGCAGATGATAATACATATATGGATTAAACATCTACAAATTTTTGTTGGATTTGGAAGTGTAGCTCACGGTAGGGTAGAGGCGTTGCAAAACGGTGATGCCCTGGAACGCTCCTTATATGTATATACATGTGTGTGTGTGTATATATGTATATGTGTGTGTATGTGTGTGTGTGTGTGTGTGTATATATATATATATATATATATATATATATATATATATATATATATATGCGTGTGTGCGTCCGCACGCACACTCACATGCACAAGTACACATATTCACATCAAACAAGCGTAGAATTGATGCTTACAGATCTGGAAATGCTTAAGTCAACCTAAATCAAATTTTCCGAAATCAAACCGTTAGTGAGATTTGCATACTGTCACTTGGCCGAAATCAAATTTTCCGAAATTCAAAAAACATGGAATATGTCTAAAACATGTCTTCTTAAATATTTTCAATCTAATTCACTTACTTTCCTTATTTTTGTCTCCGTAAATCTCTATAATCTTAATTATTCTCTATCACTGTACTTTTTTATGATTAACTAAAACTTAAAAAAAAAAAAAACCAATTTTTTAATGCTAGGTTCTCCATCGTTGTTGTGCTGTTATACTTGTATAAATTGTCATGTTAAAAAAAAAAAAAAAAAAAAAAAATTACAGGATAGCCAACGTTCGAAGTATATCTTCTATGGGTTCCTCGCAAACGCAGATGGTCTTTGTTAGGTTGTTTTTTAGCAGATTACAGTTGGGAAAAAGGTCAATAAACGCGTTGAACTTAGAAGATTGAGTTCTTGCTTTTGTCTGACAATTTGTCTAGTCATCACCTTCGGATACCTATAAATGTTGATTTGCACCTACATAACCAACCATATTATATTAGTGCCGTAGGATATGAATATGCTAACCTTCTTAATATATACATATTAAAAAGGTGGAAAAAATATGCACAAGGTATACAAAATGTCAAATACCCACATCTGTAGTAGTCAAATTGTAGGGTATCGTGGGCAAACGAATACAAGAGAAGAAGATAAGCCGCAATATATACGTCCAAACTCTGGAGTTAAACACAGCTTGTATGAATGCATATATTGAATAATGATATCGATAACAGTAACAACCTTAAGTTGCTTCATAACGCTTCTTTCTGGGTTTCCACCTCTATTGTACTCTAGTGGAGAATCATGGTGTGCTTGTTTCTGATGTCATTTTCTTCTGCTTTCATTAACGTGAAGGGTAGATTACATTGACTGCGACTGATCAAATGGTTTAGATTCTTGCAACCAAGTTAATGAAACAATAATTAATTGTATATGTTGTCGTTTGAATAAAGTAATCTATTGAAATATACTCAGGCGTTAACTTAATGACAAAGTAAGAAACTTATTCTCACCGTAGACATCGATCAAACCTTAATTGTAAACAAGTCTTTTCTTTGTATTTGTATGATAAAGTTTAGAAACTATGGATATTTTTATTATATTACCACTTGGTAAATCATTACCAAACGGTTACCGACTAAAATGATACCGAAAATGTTGTAATTATTTTGATTGTTACTGTTTACCGAACCGCTTAAAAATAAATGTTATGTTAATGATAATTAACTAATGATAATTTTTATTCTAATCCACGGTTTTAATAAGTTACTCCAACATTTTACTTTAATAAATTCACAACCTTTTTGTAAGTTAATCCACGAGTGGATTAACTTAAAATTTTCATCCTATTATATAGCTAACAATCGATTTTGTGCTTCGTCTTTCACAATTCTGCGTTATTTCACGATTATTTGTGCTGAGTTGTCCCTTCCGTTTGATAAAGTAGTAACAAATAAATATGTGTTAAAAATAGAGTTGATAGCACTTGAATTCAGCAAAGAAACAATCAATTACATACAATTAGTTCACTAATTATCTCTGAACATGATTATACATAATATGGTAGCAGATGATTATGAAAATAAAAACTAAGATCAAGATTCCAACAGAGAAGTCCGCATCAAATGTTTTCAAATAACATAATATTTTGAAGATACATCACCAATTGCACAGGGCAACAACAATAAAGAAGATCTAAAATCTAATTCAAGATCTAGATATTAGACAAATAGCAAGTAATTAAACAATACTAACAAATCAATAAAAGAGAAATGGGTCTAAATAGTGAATGTTATTCAAACAACCTGTACTCCTATTACAATATTTGAATAAAATGAAATTCTACTAATGTACAATTTTTTCAAGATTTCAGAAAATAGCCAACTACAATTATATGTAATAATGGTGATATAAAAAAAACACAATTTTGTATACAATTACTCATTTAAAAAAAAAAAAACTACTTATTGTTATTACGTTGAATTACTCCGCTTAAGCTTGGATTTAGATGCTAGGATTCCAGAAATAAGAAGATGACGGAAAATACAGAGAAGAAGACTGAGAAGAAAAGAAAATATGTACTTTTTTTGTGTGGATACACTGATTAAAATCTAAATTTTAGTAAAAGTCAACGATCCTATAAAATAGGATGGATTAACTTACTAATATTGTGGATTAGAATAAAAATTACCTTAACTAATAGATATGGTAATTAGCATAGCTGCTACATACCTTATGTATATATACTAACACATTTTATGTATAGTGATTTAACTAGAAAACCTGGCATAATACTAATATGATATTAGATTAAATTCAATTTTTATCGTCTATTGTTTTTTAATATTTTAGCTTTTTTAACAACTTATGTTTGACTATGCAAAATAAAATTAATAATTATTACATAATAGCTTTTAATATTTATTATTTTATCATGAAATATTATAAAGAAATAGATATCATATTGTAAATGGTAAAAGTTCATTATCGATCTCTACAAACCACAAACCAATTATCGGTTTTCAGATTACGTTGATCGGTAATGGCATGATTTTTCTATTACCATACATATTGGTATGGTAATGGTTTTGAATACGAACTTGCAGTATCGAACCCAATCCAACTCTATTAGAAACATATATGGATCCGGAGAAAAACCTAGCAAACCCAGATTATTCACTATTACGAGATTTTTTGCTTCCTTATGCCACGTCAATGTAAATATAAATCCCTTTATAAAATTACAAACTCTACATCTTCTATGTGATTTTCGAAAAAGAAAGAATTTGAAACATTTCTACTTTGAAGTAGAGTTGCAAATTTCTAACTTTATTATATATAAGAAAAATAGTTTCAAGATGGACATTCAACTTCTAAACTCTTAATTACATATACAGGTATTTTGTAATTTTACGGTAAAACCAAAGGCTATTTGTATTTTAATAATGTTTGAACTTTGACTGGATTATACTCACGGTCCGTTCTTGGCCATGACGAGCAGTTGAAATGAAATGGTTGATCGAACAGTGAATTAATCAGTTAAAATTGTATAAGCGAATTATTTTTTTGTGATTTTGAACGGAGAGTTGGACGATGAATTGAACATTAAAAGTGAACGAAATATTGAGCAGCGTACTGAGCGGTTGTATGTAGTTATTTGCAATAGAAATCTTATTACGATAGAACTAGTACGAAATGCATAACAACATATATAATAAAAATCAAATTATAGCTCATACAACGATAAAATAAAAAAATGCACCAAACACACTACATACTATGCGAATGAAAATCAGAGATCATGTACATGACTAACCCCTGAATCTCATCATCCGCGGTCTCCTCGAAGATATTTAGCATCCCCGTCTCGCTGCGCAGAACCATCCTCAGCTCTCATCCTTGTTAGGCAAAGTATGACACTACCGACTGACTATATCGCGGCACATTTGCTCCTGGATACGTTCTTTATATGAAGAGCATGTAAGATGCACCAATTTGAGCATATCCAGATGACGGTAGAGGAGGTGCATCCATTGATCTGTAAAAAGCTGTATTCTAATGGTAAATGGAGCGACCGGAGGAATATGGTAAACAAAGTTGCCCTTCATGATAACACCATCTTGTAACATATCCAGTTGGCAGAATTTGACTTGATACTTGCGCTCATATTTTTTGTAGCGTCTCGCTGTAGTATTCTGTCATTCATCAGCCTTTCATATAGTCATTCTCAACGTTTCATTCGCCGCATGGTAACTAAATATGGACATTCCAATCTGTCCAAGTCGTCTTCAAGTTGTTCGACTTATTCTTCATCTAACTGTCTGTGTAGTCCAGCTCAGTTCGTGCATTGAACTCTGAAGCAACAACCTAGTAAAAAGAATACACAAAGATGTGGGTACTTCTATGAATGCAGCAAAGGACTATAAATTAAAAGTCCACTCATCGTTCCTAGTGCACTTGGTCGAGAAAAGGCAGATGAATCATGCGACACATCTGAAAAAACAGTGAAAATGAAAAGTGTTATAAAAGTTCAAGAAAAAAAATATGTTGTACATATTTAAAAAATAATAATAATAAAAACGAAAATTACTTGATTTGGAGTTGTTCGGGTCCCAAAAAAATTATTTTGTTGCTTGTTTTCGAATTACTTTCAGATTGTTTAGGTGAGGAGGAAGTGAAAGGAATATACGACTTTTGTAATGGTGATAGAAGCCGTTGACATTCGTGCGTCCGATGCACCAAATGCCAATGCAGTATCCCAAAACGTTCATGTAACTGGTCAAAATTTTGAGTTCAACCGTTGAGGTTTCGGATGCATCAGGTGCCAACGCAACAGTCAAATTCAAAATTTTGACTATGAACGCTATCTTAATTTTTAGTTATTATTGAGCCTCCAGTTTTGATAATTATGTTGCAAAATATTCCTACTTTGAAACTCTAACCAATTTGCCACGTTCGTTGTGGTTCAGTTCCTGTACATGAAGATCAGGCGTAAAGCCCTCATGTAACTGTCCTACCAAAACGAGGCTATTATCAGAAGAAGATAAACTGTGTTAATGCATATTCATCCTATCATTTATGCAAACAAGGAATTGCACCTAGGTTGCACGAATCAATTGCGACGTAAGGCTAACTTTTTCATTTGCAACATAATAAATAAAATTGCATACTAGTCAAGTATACAATTAACTAAGTTGATTCCTAAAATATACATTTTATATACAGGAAAATATTGATTAGGACAAAATTGTAGGTTTTTCCAAGTCCAAGGATAACCCATCCAAAAAATATTCTCAAGGATAATGCGCTAGTAATTTTAAACGAGTCCTAATTCTCACATGCTAATTTTCTTCTTTGATCGGTCTGACATGTTATTTTTCAATCATATTTCTAGTGCTTTATTTCTCTTTCTCATTCTATTGCATTTTCGTGTGTTCATCTTCTTCTTTGTCGATCTCAGATTTGGCCTTTAAGATACTGATCTCGACGAAGCTTCAGGTTCAATTTGTAAATTTGTACATTTATGTTTCTTTACTCGTCATCGGCATTGTAATTTTATTTGGAAAATTGCGATAAGGTTTTGTGGTTTTGGTACATTTTTCATGATTAGTGGTTTCTTCGGGCATTAGCAACAGTTTAATGTTTTTTCCGTTTATTGATGAAGAATGTTTTTTATTCTTTGATTTGAATGCTGTTTTGTTTTGTTTTCATTTAGTTACATGATTTACATTAAATTCAACGAAATTATTTTGATGTAATTACTTTGTTATATTTCAGTTTCTGGGTATCAGCTTTTGATTTTTAAAATATCAGTTTAATTTAAATTTAGAGATCGTTGTTTTAAATTTCGGAACTGTGATTACTATATTATTCACACTGTTTCATTCATCGTAATCTTTGGAATGAAACTGCTACATTTTTAATCAAACATTCTATGATATAAAAAGCTTTTGTAGTAGTTATCTATCAATTTTTTTAATAAAGTAGCAATTTTTTAGTACTCGTTTTATATTTTTTTTAGGTATCAGTTTCATATTTGTGGGTATTAGAATTGTGTGACGTGGGTATTAGTTTTAAATAATTATTTTTTTGGTTGCTTTTTATTTATTTAAATTTCTTTTGCAGTGGGGACAATAACCTTCCAGTTTTGTTTGTATTCAATAATACTTCTTTTATCACTTGATTGTCCATGGATTGCTCATTTGATGATCTGAAGAATGAAATATGTCATCATTTGTCTCAACTAACTCCTTTATCCATTGAGATTAGTTATGTGGTTGAGAATAAAATTATAACTATTGATACTGATTCTGATCTTCAGAGTATAGTTTGTTTTCAACTACATAAGAAGAATGCTTTCTTTTCTTTTATTGTTAAGGTAAAGAATTGTCAATTGAAAAATACTGATGATGGTTCTCTTTCAATTTCCTCCAATATTTGATTATTTAGTGGGTCTTTGTGTTCAATTATGTTGGGGATGCGGATTAAGGATCCTAAGGCAAACTAAACACTAGAGGGGTTGAATAAAATTTTGTGGATTTTATTAATTTTATGAAATATTTTTTGGATTTATCAGAATGTTATGCAAATCATGGATATCAACAATCACAGAATTAATCACAAATGCAGAAAATAAAAATAAAAAGAAGTAAAAGGGAAGTATACACCCGGATTTTATACTGGTTCGGATTTACCCTATATCAGTCCCACACAACGTTGGGTAGATGCTAATATCCAATATTACACTCCTTGATTTTAGGGCTATAAGGGAACACCCCCAACTGGTTTCCAGCGTACAATGCGACTCAGCTGATTTCCGGACCACAACCAACTCTTAGTTGATTTCCGAGCTACAATCACACCCAACATATTTTCAGGTTATAGTGGCACATTTTTCAGTATCAGTTTTGAAATTATTGACTCGATAGAACTTGATCTCACGATCTTTGATTACAAATAGCCTATAATTCTCGAGTAGCACTTGAATTTCAGAGAAAGTTTGATAGAGAATTAAAAAAAAAAGATTGATATAATTCTCTTTGGAAATTGGCAGAGTATAAGTATAGAATTTAAGAATTAAATAAGAATAATGGAGAGAGAAGAAAGGAAGAAGAAGATAATGAAAAGTTGGTTATAAAATTGAATTTAGAAGCCTATTTATAGTTTCCCAATAGCTAAATCCTTTCAGAATAGTTTTGAATTCAAAAGATACAACTTTTCAAAATTTAAATTTCAAACATACGGTACATATGTTGACATATCCATTTTTATATGTCGACATCCCTTAAGGATTTTTCAAAAATATTTTTTTGATTTAAAACAAATATTGATTAAATAAATAATGATAATTCTTGAGTTATAATAAATTATATTCCTTTATATTAAAATAGAGTTTTTCAAGTAAAAAATATATTAAAATATATATTAAGATGATTTTAAAAATAATTAAAAACTATATATAAATGATATATAAAAGTCTATACATATTTTAAAAACTATGAATATGAGAAATACTTTAGAACTTAATAAATATAACTTAGGAATTTGAAAACATAAGTAACTTTGAAATTAGTATTAAATCTATAAGTAATAAATATTTGAATTAAGAATTTAAAATATATCAAAAAATAAAGTATAATTTTAAAAACAGGAGTTAAAATAAATTTCAAGAGTTAAAATAGATTTAAGAATAAATAGATATAGATCTAAAGGAAGTAATTTTGAAATCATTTTGAAAATAGATTTAAAAAACACGGAAGTAATTTTGAAATAATTTGAAAACAGTGAGAAAAAGTTTGAAATCAAAATTCAGCGTTAACCAAAGTTTTAACAAAAAATTTAGACACAATTACTTTATATTTCTTGAACTCTTGAATTCTTGATACTCATGAATCTTGAACTCTTCTACTTTGAAATCTTGATTCTTTGAGTTGTACAGCCTTCAATAATCAATATCTGCATAGTTTTCATGTATATACATATATATATTCTAGATAATAGTGTTAGTATATATTTTATACACTCCTTATTGGGCCCTGACCATGAGGCCTGCTTCTAGAGCCGAGGCAACCCCAAATCCTAAAATCACCCATCAGTCTTCTTATTGCCCTCTATATAAATGCAGTCAAGACATACTCTTTTGATGGAACCACTAATGACCTGCCTTTGGGGATGAAACTTCGTTAGGTCTACCCTAGATAGCCATCTTAGAGTATCTTCACATAGCCTTGCTGATCAATGTATTGGGCATGCTCCCACTGTCTGCGATGATCTGCTTCGTTGGGTACTTCATACAGACTCCATTCGAATTGATCCAAACACAACTTGCTATTTTATTAGATCGTATGTCTAATCTTCCAATATGCATTTAACTTACGTTTAATTTTTTTTATTATAACAATGATTAGCATTATCTGCCTAATCCCCTATAATCTAAGCCTTATTTACTTGCCTATTAAATTTATTAATCACTTATTTGTCCCAATCAGCATTTGCTGTCGGAACGGACCACTATTGTTACATGCTTATTAAACTAATTCCTGGATCTAAGGTTTATTTAAAATAAGTCTTTATTGTTTTCTTTTTTCTTCTTTTTAATTAAGACATCTGTGTTATAATTTTACTTGCAACAAGTTACATTCTTTTTCTTTTATTATGATTTTTTAATATGTCAACTCAGTTCTTATTTATCATAATAATATGTTCATTTTTTGTTACTTTCTAAAGTATAACACATGTCATAATTCACTGTAAATTCTAATTAATTTGCCTAACTCAATCTAGTTTCCTTTTATTACAAATCCACAATTTGTACAAATGTTTATTGTAAATTTGGTTCTCTTTTATTTAATTTATGTTCGCAAATTTTCACATTTTATTCTATTTTTTGCGCATATGAAAAGGATTAAATCCGTGTTTTTAACTAATATTTACATAATTAGGCATTTTAAGACATGCATAATTTATTATAGAAAAACCATAAATAACTGAATTATTAACTATTGCTTATTATTATTTTTTCTTCCTTTTATTACAATTTTACTTATTTTACATTATTGTAATTTAATTCTAGGAAGTAGTCTTACCCTCATTTTGGTTGGTTACAGAAATTACATTAAAAACTATTTTAATATTTTAATTTTCATAAACAGTAACACATACCTGCAAGATATTCCCTTTTTTTCTTAATTGTTGGATAGTTCAAAACACAATAACATCCCTATTTTGCATTAATCTCAATTTTCTTGCTTTTTTACTATTGTAATTACATTTACCATCTTTTTTATAATATTAACTTATGAAAATATATCACCTTTTCTCAACCAACCAACTTAATATTAACTTTCAAATCAATTTATTCATTAGAATCTGTTATTTTATCAAAATACCCAAGTTTTGACATTTTACTATAAATTTCTCGCTCTTAGGCTTATACCCTTTTTCACAATTCTCAAACCCAACATTACCTAAATTTGTTTATTGGATTCTGTTCCATAGCAATATCAATTTCATGTAGGTATTCTTCTAATCATATACAGTTTACTAAGGAATAACTTGCATAAACAACTACTATAATAGTTCCAAACAAAACTTATGTAAAATTTAACGGGAATCTAATGATATTGTATACCATTAACATAATATATATATATATATATATATATATATATATATATATATAAAATCCACTCACCTAGAAAAAACACTCCAAGTTTTAGATCTGATTTGAATCCAGTTTTATTATCTGTAACTTTTTCCTTTTGTAAACCTATTTGGATCTAAAAACTGCAATTTACACGGATTTATAGACCTGCATCTAAAAGAAAATAAAATAAACAATTCAAATCAGATCTGGAAGAATTTACTGTTAGGGAATGCAGAATGGATCTTAAGGCAAAACTAACACTAGAGGAGGTAAATAGTGTTTTCGAGGAATTTAAAAAAAAAAATCTAAAACTAATATGATCTATTATATGAATAACACACCACAGAAATAACCATAGACACATAATCAAACACAAACACAGAAATAAACAAAAATAAAATGAAGAAAAGGAAAGAACATACCGGATTTTATACTGGTTCGGATTGCTCCTACGTCCACACCCACGCGCTGGATTGCGCAAAGTTTTATTACTAGATCAAAATCTTAGTACAATCCCCTTGATTTTACGGCTATAAGGTTAACACCGTTTCCAGTACCTTTGATTTTCGGGCTACAAGGTTAACTCTATTTCCTTTCCTTGATTTCACGGCTACAAGGAATACACTGTTTCCAAACAATCCCAAATGATTACAACATCCATATAACTCTTCAATAACACTTTAGTTCAGAGAGTAATGAGTAGAGATTGAGAAGAGAAGAAGATTTATGTATTTAGAATAGAAATCGACAGAGTATAAGTGTAGAAATCATAAAAATATGAAATAATAATGGAGGAATGAAAAGGGATGAAGATAGAGAAGAAGAATGGTTAAAAATTCGAAATCAACCCCTATTTATAAGATTTAAAAGGTTGCAACGCTTTTGCAATGTTACAAATGGTGAAATGACACTTCCTTTCAAAACTGAAAATATCACAGTTGTATGTCGACATCCCCACATATGTATGTCGACATATGTATTTGAAATTTGAATAATTTTCAAGTGTTTTAATATATATATATATATATATATATATATATATAAAATTCTGAAAATTCTTAAAGCTAAAACATAGTGATATAAATAAATATTACAAAGTAGAAAATCATATAAAATCATAAATATAGATTATATAAACATATTTATAAAATTATAAAGTTTAAAACTATATAAACATATAAGTATATAACTATATAAATATATATAAAAACTTTAATACTCAAGTTTAAAATCAAAGATAAGATAGAAAAACAAATTTAGAATTTGAATTTTGAAAATAGAATTTGAAATTTGAAAATCAGAATTTTGAAAAAAAGAATTTGAATTTGAACTTGGAGTGCTATTCAGAGTCTTACATATAAACTAAACTCTATTACTATATTTATCTTGAACTCTTGATTCTCATGAGTCTTGAATGTTCTCTGAATTCTGAATCTCTTGAAACTCTAGAACTCTTAAAACTGTATAGTCTTTAGTATTAATTCCTGTATACAACTCCTGCATATATATATATATATATATATATATGTGTGTGTGTGTGTGTGTGTGTGTGTGTATTCTAGATAGAGATGTTAGTATATATTTTATAATCAATTAATAAGGTTGTTATCATCAAAACTCCATTCTCCAACAATCTCCCCCTTTGCCATTATCAAAATGAAATTCTAAAAATACTCCCACTAAATCCTAAATCTATCTATATATATCCTATACTCAAGTAAATTACTCCCCCTAAATTCATGGCTCTAAATTAATCAGTAGTAAGTGTATAAACAAATCAATTCAAATATCATAATTACATATTTTTTGAGTTATATATACAAAAAAGCGAACAAATCCAAGTAATATTTACATATGTTTTAAAATATGCAGGTTTTAAGTCAAGTAATTCAAACCAATCAATACATAAGTTCAAACAAATTCAAACAAATCAGACCAATCAAATCATACCAAATAATCAAACATTATTGGGACTTCTACCCAACCATCTTCTCCAAAGACATGATCCTACTTATGACCTCCCAATCTTCATCTTCTTTTGTCGCTGGTGCCTTAGCGATATTATTATCTTCATGTCTGAAAAGAGAGGAGATTAGCCGTCGAATGGCATCAAAGTGATTCTCTTGTTGTTCAGACATATTTATTTGGCTTAATTCAAGATGACGCTGGTTTCGTAGTATCATAGAACGGATGTTCTTGAAGAAATTCAATGTGTCTTTAAGATTTTCACTGAAGTTATGAATTGGATTTGCCATAGTTTTGATAAGAATTGAATAGAAAAGAAGGAGAAATAATATAATGAATTTTCTGGAAGAATTAGGCTTAAATAGGGTCTGGAATTCATTGGATTTAAATGGACATGGGTTAGTTATTTAAATTTAGATTTTGAACAATTTTGGAAAACTGGCAGTTATATGTCGACATAAGCAATTATGTATGTCGACATATATAAGGAATTTTTTGAAAATTTTCAATTTTGAGATATTTGTTAATATATTATACAAATATATTTAACTCTAATGTTTCTTACAGTAACTTAAAGATTGTTTTGACATAAATAAAACACCATTCATTACTTCTTAAAAAGAAAATACGTCCAACAAATTACGACACACTAAATACGAGAATCGAAAGAAAATACTAAAGATAGCTTAAACTAGATAGGCTAGATATCAGCGGATGATGAGGAGGAAGATGAAATTCAAAGTTTTCTTCCTATCTTGCTCATGAACTTAGTGGTTTTGGTAAAACTCTTTTTGAGCTTATTTTGATTTTTGACAATTTTCACTTGATTTTGAACAATCATCTATTTGGAAATGGTTTTAGTGTTGATTGGACATTCAACACTTTCCAAATAAGTTTCATCTTCTTCTTTGATGTCCATAGGCTCTTGTTTTTGTTGCATTCGAGGTTGTTTGTCTTCGAATGTCTCTTAAGGCTTGAAAGTTAGTGGAATTTTCATAAGGTGTATGTTTGTGGAATCAAACACCTTTCTTGGTACAAATTCGTCTCCATGAAGATCAACTCCGAAATACTTGAAAATACGAGTGAGATAAACTCCATAATATAGAGTGTTCTCTCTTGTTGATGTTTCTATGGGCTTGAATTATTTTAAGATCATGTCGGCCCAATTGATGTTATATCCACCAATAATAACAAGTAGTGCTTTTTGGACTTCGAGAGTTGTGTTGTTAAAATTTCCAGAACGAGGAGTGATGGTATGTTGAAGGAGAAGGTTTACGATTCTTGTTTTTGGGCAGAAAAAGCGATTTTTGAATTCCATGTGAGCATTTCTTTCAAATATGCGGTGATAAGTTTCTAAATCGGTTTCATCAATTTTGAAATTCGAAAAATCCGAGCCTATAACAATTTATGTGCCTTTTACGCTACTCCAAATTTGATCTTCATTTCCTTTGTAAAAGCCACGATTAAGATTCGCATAGAGCATTTTGACAAGCTTCGTGTAACACACTTCATCGTTATCCCGAGAGTCAATTAAGCTTAATACTTCATTGTGATTCAAAAGATATATAAGATCATAGGGTGGAAAATCTCCAAAGATAACCAAAGCCAGTATTGACCTTTGCATTTTCTATATAGTCAACATAGGTTTTGATTGCCTCTTTATCATTATAGAGATAACCTTTAATGGTTTTAGTTAATTTCAATTTCTGAGATGTGCTTGAGGAAGCCATTGAAATGTTTGTTTTAAAAAGTATAGATATGAAGAATATAGTTTGAATTTTGAATGAGAGATAGAGAGAGTAGATGTATAAATAGAAATTGAATGTATATGAATTGAATAGGCACAACTTTTCAGAAATCAATGACACCTTTTCAGACCTTGGGAGTTGGTGAAAAGTTGGAGGGAAGTTTGAAAGTTTAAACCTTTGAAATTAAAATTTTAAATTTCAATTCTCAGGCTGATTTGTCGACATATAGCCATATGTATGTCGACATACATGCTTAATTTCAAGGTATATATGACCTTTGTGACTTTTGGTTTAATTTATCGATTTATATTTCAGTTTTAACCATTTCCTGAAATAATACTAATCCTAGTAAACATATAAAATTTATTTATTATTCTATTAATTATTATATAACTATTATTTTTGAATTTTTAATTTTTAATTTTTAATTTTTAATTTCAAGTTGGATTTTTAAGTTTAATTTTCAAATTCAAAACAAAGCAAGCAATTAAAGCATCCATTCAACCAAAAAAAAAAATTAAAAATTAATTAAGGCATACCCTTTTTAGATCCATTTCTTCGATATTTTATGAATTCTGAATTGCTGTGAAGCACATGCTTACATTTCCGGTTTCTGGCTCTTTATCACTTGATGATGAATCTGAATCATCTAGAGTTGCTGCGTATGCCCTCTTTCTTTTCTTTGATGAATTGCTATTGTCTGTCTGTTGAATCGACTTATCTTGATATGGACATATTCTCTTCATATGGCCTGGTTTCTTGCAATTATAACATCTATTACCATTTCTTCCTGAACTTCCTTGGTTATTATTTTGAAAATTATTTCTCTTTTTGTATTTCAGAAATTTTCTGAAATATCTTGTCATTAAGGCCGTTTCTTCATCATCTTCACTGCTCGAGTCCAAACCATTTGTTGTCGCTTTGAATGCAGTCGATTCCTTTTCAGTTGGTTTTTTCATTCTTGTAGTTGAACTTCAAAAGACATCAGATTTCCGATTAACTCCTTAATCCTTATTTCACTGACATTATGGGTTTCTTCAATTGCCAATGTTTTCTGACCGCATTCTAAAGTCAAAGAATTCAATATTTTCCTGATTTGGTCTTCTTCAAAATAAGTTTTTCCAAGTGCTATTAACGAATGCTCTATCTCTTGAAATCTGAAATACATAGATTCATCCTTGTTCATTTTGAATAATTCAAACTGATTAATTAACATTGATATCTTTGTTTGTAACAACCCGAATTTTTAGTAACATGTTAAAACAAGAAATCAGGGCAGAATTAAATCAAAAGTTAAGAATCAATGGGAACGGGTTACGCCATTGCGTTCGTCTTGAAATTCTACTTGAAAACGAGTCCGAAATTTCGTAAATCGGAGTCAGTATGACCAAGATATGGCCCATAGAAGATTTCAGAAAATTCAAAATTCAGCCCGAAATTCAAATTCAGCCAGAAACAGATTGGGCGGGAAAATTTCCCGCCCAGCCCTAGGTCGAAAGGGGAGTCGACCTGCCCCTGCCCAGGTCGACTGCCCAATCGACTTGGGTGTCGACCTGGGGGTCGACCTCCCGGGTCGGCCATGTTTTCCTGGTGCACCTGTTTGCTCCTTTGGGTCTGCTCAGCTAGCCTGTGACGGGATTTGATGGTTCAGATCTTAACTAGGGTTAATCCTATGGCCTAAACTAGTCTCTACACCTATAAAAACACCCTAAGACCTAGCCTAAACCATCACAAATCATCCTAACAACTAAATTCTGCCAAAATGCTCCCTATTCATGGCCTTCATCTTCATCTTGAGAGCTTCTAAGGCAATAAGGAGCAATCTTCCTCCATTAAATCAAAGGAGCTACTTATTTCTCAAGGCTTCTAGTGTTGCTACATCATTCCTAGAGCTTCTACAATGTCTCTATCTTGTTCTATTGTGTTCTAGTTCTCATAGCCACGATTTGTAAGTCCCACTCTACTCTTAGATTTAAACTATGAAGTTAATATGAACATGTAGCAAGTTGAAATGGGATTTTTGGTGTAATACTTGTCTGGGGCTATATTTGTATGCATAGATCCATTTATGACTCCTTTGATCTATGATTGTGGAACTATCATGAACCTAGTACCGTTCATCCGGATTTTTGTGTAGAAAGCTATGAGCTTTATTTGGGGACTATGCATAATGCAACATAGAACCCCTCATAAACTTGATGTTAACTTGCCTATGATGTTGAACTACATGCTACCCACAAGTTTATCACTCTATGTCAACTATTATCATGTTATAACCTTTGCCTATGATGTTGAACTACATGCTACCCACAAGTCTATTTGCTAAGTTTGATGTCATACATGTTTTGAGGCCAATAAATCCTATATGCTAGTTGTGAAGAACACCTTTGCCTCAAATATCATCATGTTTAACTTATGACCAACTTTATCACCTTATGCCCATCTTTGTCATGTTGTTATGTTCCCCTTCTTGATCTACTTGTGTTGATGCGAATTTATGTTCGAATGGGAATACGTTATGGGTAGTTAGGCAAACTTGAAATAACATGAAAAACATGACTTGAAATGTGACATGAAACTTGATTATGCTTGAAAACGTGAATGTGGTCATGACATGTAGAAAACCATAAAGTGGCCAACTCGAGGTTGGGTTGAGTTTGTAGCGTAAATCTGCCCAGAACCGCCCGGCAAATCCAGTGGCTACAAACAATAGGACCCAATGTGAGAAGTTGGTCATATCGCGCTTGAAACCCGAGGTTAGACTAGGTTGTGGTGTAAAGCTGCCCGGACCCGCCCGGCATATCCAGTAACCACAACAAAGTCTAATGTGAGAGGTTGGGTGCATTAAATTAATTAATGCCACATGTTAGGGTTAAGTCATGAATCACTTGGATACACTTAACCAACTTGATACATGATTGGATAGGGTTAACCACACTTAAACCGTTGGAAACCCTAGTTACGTGGTCCTTTTCAGCAGTAACCCTCTTGGATGTATCACGATACCCTAGGGACTAGGCTAGGGTGGGGCACGATTACTGAGCTGATTTTAAGCGACCAAAAAGACGGCTGAGTTGGTGCGCCAGTGTAGGTTCAGGCGGGCTATGGTCGTGCACATAGTCCGGAGTTGAAAAATAACAGACATGGGCATCAGTAGGTTTAGACTGTGCGTGCTTGATTTGTGTCAGTGGTTGGCACCCTAGGGCTTGATACACCCTAGGGTGGACCTAGCACAGTTCGACTACATTCCGTGATTGGGCTGTATGACACCGACACTCGACGAGTTAGGCTTATAGGGAGCCGATCGACTAGATTGTATAGTTGGACCTTGACTTGGGTCAACTCATGATATTGGGCCAAGGGATCATTTCTTGTTTATACTTGACATAGGTTAGAATACTAGTACTATTGGTGCAAAAACTAAACCTTGTATATGCGATGCCACACTTGATCTACCTTGTTATCTATTTATCATGCCAGTTAGTTACCATCTTTATGTTTCATCTCAGTTTCTCATGTTTAGTTAACTTCATTAGTTTTTATACTAATAGTAGGTAGGACTTACCAGTCTTTATGACTGACCCTTTTTCTTTTGCCTCTTTTCTTTCGTTTCCCCCCCCCCCAGGTTCTCAGGGAGGGAACACTAGTGCTTAGCTTGGACATTTGGCTTGCTTTCTTGACAGCTCATGTACGGTTTGGACTTGAGCTTGCTATGGCTTCACCACATCTATCTTGGGGATAGTTTACTTTATGTTATTTTCAGTTTATGTTTTCTAGACTTGTGGTAGTTGGAAAATAATGAATAAGTACTTTGATGTAAGTTGACTATTTGGTTTTGAAATGGTTAACTATGGTTTTTAAATTTCTACCGCTGCTTTACTTATTTATTTATCTATGTTCTGTCTTGTGATATCTCTGTGCATGTTTACCTAGACAACACCCCTCCAAAGCTAGTGCATTCTCTTGTGAGTGACCCTGGCGGAGGTGGGGTGTTACATTGTTTGTTTAACTTTACTAGTTCCATTATGAGTAACTTATATAGTTCTCCGAATTTCATAAGCAAATTTACAAACTGACACTCTATTAAATCCATTCCTATCTAATGAAAAAACAACATATTCATGGCTTTAGAATTGCTTTGTGCAACAACCGTTTGTTGATTAGTCCATTTTGCAAAATTAGTTGCGGGTTTTACATATTCCGTCTGTGTGATATTTCAAGTGTCTAATCCTACAGATTGTAAATATATTAATTTTCATTCTACATGCCTAATATGAATAATTACTACCATTAAACGGCGGTGGTCTAACAGTGAACTGACCCTCTACAAAAGAACTGTTATTACCAGTGTTGGTTGCTATTTAATATTTTCAAAAATCAGATTATGAACTTTTTGAAAGACCTTGCTCTGATACCAATTGTTAGGGAATGCGGAAAGGATCTTAAGGCAAAACTAACACTATAGGGGGGATGAATAGTGTTTTCGAGGAATTTAAGAAAATCTAAAACTAATATTATCTGTTATATGAATAACACACCATAGAGATAACCATATACGCAATCAAACACAAACACATAAATAAGCAAAAATAAAATGCAGAAAAGGAAAGAATGCACCAGATTTTATACTGGTTCGGATTGCTCCTACGTACAGTCCCATGCAACGCTGGATTGCATAGAGTTTTATTACTAAATCAAAATCTCAATACAATCACATTGATTTCACGGCTACAAGGTTAACACCGTTTCCACCACCCTTGATTTCCCGGCTATAAGATTAACACTGTTTATTTTCCTTGATTTCACAACTACAAGGAACATACCGTTTCCAAACAATCCCAAATGATTACAACAACGCTATAACTCTTCAATAACACTTCAATTTAGAGAGTAATGAGTAAAGAGTGAAAAGAGAAGAAGTTTTATGCATTTAGAATAGAAATCGGCAGAGTATCAGTGTGGAAATCATAAAAATATGAAATAATAATGGAGGAATGAAAAGGGATGAAGATAGAGAAGAAGAATGGTTAAAAAATTCGAAATCAACCCCTATTTATAAGATTTGAAAGGTTGCAACGCTTCTTGAACATTACAAACACTTCCTTTCAAAACTGAAAATATGTCACTTGTAAGTCGACATACCCACATATGTATGTTAGCATATGTGTTTGAAAATTTGAAATTTGAATATTTTTCAAGTTTTTTAATATATATATATATATAATTCTAGAAAATCTTTTATTAAAACATAGTGATATAAATAAGTATTATAAAGTAGAAAATCATATGAAAACATAAATATAAATTATATAAACATATTTATTAAATTATAAAGTTTAAACCATATAAATATAAAAGTATATAACTATACAAATATATATAAACTTATGAACTTTAATACCCAACTTTAAAATCAAAGATAAGATAGAAAAACAAATTTAGAATTTGAATTTTGAAAATAAAATTTGAAATTTGAAATTTGAAGAACAGAATTTGAATTTGAACTAGAGTGTTATTCAAAGTCTTACATATAAACTAGACTCTATTTCTAT
Source organism: Allium sativum (assembly GCA_030737875.1). Classification (NCBI taxonomy): domain Eukaryota; kingdom Viridiplantae; phylum Streptophyta; class Magnoliopsida; order Asparagales; family Amaryllidaceae; genus Allium; species Allium sativum. The sequence continues at coordinate 934,719,520 of CM060912.1, read as the reverse complement.
ATTTATATTGAACTCTTGATTTCTTGATTACTCATGAGGTCTTGAATCTTCTCTGAAATCTGAAACTCTTGAAACTCTTAAATTGTACAATGTTCAGTATTAATTCCTGTATACAACTCCTGCATATATGTGTGTGTATATATATTCTAGATAGAAATGTTATTATATATTTTATAATCAATTAATAATGAAATAAGGTTGTTGTCATCAAAAATCCATTCTCCAACATTTACCTCATGTAGACAGCTAATTTGGATATCTATTTTCTAAATCTACAGTTTCTACCTCCGAATTTTGAATCAAAAAGCCTCAATCTAATATTTTTAATTTCTGAAGAATTGGAGGAGAAAGGAAACGTGGCAGGGATTCCGTGCTCATTCATGAATTTGATGGCTAACCCTACGCGTTTATTTATATATGTTTAAACCAACATTGTCCGTTCCATTTAAATTTGACAAGAGCTACGCATTCAACAAGCAATAAAAAACGCGTAGTGATAAGTCCTTCCCGTTTTAAATTATACGTATTTATTTCACTCATTTTGAATTTGATCGCTACTTAACTAATTCTATTATACTTTCCTTATTATGTGATTTAGTTCCTTTTATGACACCCATTTATTTTCAAATTCAAACACGCATTACTTCTAAAGTTGATATTCGTATATATTTATATGAAATAAATATATATACACACGTTCTCACGCATATGTTACCATTTTAGAATTAATTCTCCGTTTTAAAATTTAACATTACGTTTACTAATGTAAATAAATTTCTGTTTATTTCTCTTTTAATATTAATAATGACGTGAGTTAACTTGTCAAATTCAAACACATGTTACTTTTAGAATTTATATTATGTACATTTATATAAAATAAAGATATACACACACGTTTACACATGTATTATTATCCTTGAATTGATTATTTGATAACAAATTTTATTTATTTATTTATTTATAAAGTTATGTTTATATAACATTAGATTATAATTAACTTCCATTAACACTTCTGTAATGTTACTTTATATAATGTTAACATTTATTGAATCACGTTTGTTAATTTGTAATGTTACTTTGGTATAACGTTAATAGTTTACTTAATTGTTTTTATATCTTTGTAACATTATGTTTGCATAATAATAACTGTTCATTTAATTCCCATTTATTTTGCATTTATTTATTTCTTTAACATTGAAACATTACTTAATTAACATAATTAATTCCATTAATTCTATATTTAATTCTCCTTTTCAAGACGCACTTATTTTCAAATTCAAACGGTTATTATTTCTAGAATTAATACATGCATATACTTATAAAATAAATATATTCAAGCATAATTACATGTATAATTATTTTTTGATTTAGAACTTCGAATGTTAATAATTTTTCCATATGATCTTCGTTCGATATTATATATGTGAATTGATCAGAAAATTGCTTTAAACACAATGATCTAAGTCTTCAAACCAAATTCTGATAATTTCAAACATGCTTATTTTCACTATTTGCTACTATTTCAATTTCTATTATTTAAAAATGTGGTTTGTTACATTACCATTTTGTAATCTCTCCTCTCTAATTATTGAAATAATAAAGTTATTGGGTCCTCGTGGAAGTAGGATTCAAATTAGAACCATGTTAAATATTATGTCTTTCCTTATTATTTGATTTTTTTTAACATTAAATTTGCATTGGTGTTCAAATCAACAAAACTAGATTAAGTTTAACTTATTTCGCATATTGGTGATAAATTATTCCCTATATTTTTAACTAAGACAATCAGTCATAGTACAAATTGATCAAGCCGCGTAATAAGACCAAGATTTTTTTTAAATAATTAGAAATCACAAAATCATTTGATCTGGTCAAAAATTTATGTAGCGGTACATTCGACCGACAAATCTTGTTAGAAATAGCATGTTCATTCGATTAAAGATTTACAACTTGATAAAAAAGATTGAATTATTAGTCGAAATCGTTATCTAAATCAAAGAATATATAAAAATATATAAATTAATTCATATAAATTTCACTTATCACCATTATGGCAAGTTGTGACATTTTTGTTTAAGCAAAAATTGAGGGTAGAAATCCAAATTAATCTACGTATCAATTTCAATTCGAATCATCGAAGTCAGATACAATGCATAAAATCAAAAATCACAAATCATAGAGTTCATACCAAATTTGATATCAAGTCCACCTGATAAAGAAGTTATCAAAGAGGCTCCTTATCCTGAGAATCATGCACGTAATCTTTGAAGAAGAGGTATGGCATAATTGCAAAGTGGAAATGGCAATTTCAATCTCATGAAGCCCTACTTTTTCAATTCAAGTGAAAGGGATCAACTAAAAACAAATGAAAGAAAGACACCTTCGTATTTTTCAGGCTGGTATGGTAATGGTTACTATTACCGTTTAGCAGATATTAGGGCCACACACAACTCATATCCAATCCAACCCATCTAGCCGACCCAACCAACGTAAACCCAACCGAACCCATCCTAGTTCGGGTCAGATATGTGTTACAATACGTAACCTATACTATACATGGGTCGGGTGTGATATTTTGTTATACCTAACCTTACATCCCATTTAAAATTAGAATAGTCTAATCCTAGAAGGCAAATTCTATCCAGACCACTGTTTTTGTTGAATTGCCCTTTTTTTTAAAAAATTGCATGACCAAAATACCTTTTACCTCATAGAGTGACTACAAGGTTATGTTGCTTACCACGTAGGGATTCTACGAGGTAATGTTGCTAACCTCGTAGGGCCCCTATGAGGTAATGATATCAACCCCGTAGCCATACTGCGTGGATGGATCACAATCCCCACACCCGCACTACATGGTTGATGAAAACATGTAAAAAAATATATTCAATGAAGGGTATTTCCATTCAACGAAATTTTAAAATAAAAAAAGGGGGGCAACTCAACAGTTTTGGTGGTCTGAATAGAATTTGCCATCCTAGAATAGTGTTTATGTATTCTACAGTAAATATACAAAAAATCATATTTCATGTCAATTCAAAATATTAGAATTTGACAAAGATGTTTTAAAGAGTATTTTAATATATTTTAAAATGAAACACTTGTTCTAATATGTAGTGAATTAATTTTATATAATGTGTTTTACATAGAAATTTTAATAAAAAATATGTGTTATAATGAATCAATTGTTTTAAATGCATTATGCTAGCTAAAATCTAATATATTATGTTGAATATTTTAATATTATTTTAAAAATCCCTTATACTTTCATTTTTTATTAGATTCAAGTGACTTAACCCAACCCTAAACCTGATCCAACCCATACTTCAATCCAATCCATATATAATCTCGTATAGGGTTAGATATGAGTTGAACTACTTCAAACCCATAACTATGCGGATCAGATGAAGTATTTGGTTTAACCCGACCCAACCCAACCCATAATTTATGCAGTTCTAGCAGATATCATTATCTTACCATATTCACTAGTAAGCTTAAATAGCTTACATTACCATTTGATTGATATACTGGAGACTGGTGTACAGATAAACTGGTAACCATTACACTGGTAATGATAAATTACCGTTTACCTAGAAAATCAAAAATTTGACATATATTCACATTGTAAGATGTCTTGTTATAACTTTTATCTTTTCACTTAATAAAGATATTAATTTTAAAAATGTATTTAAATTCATTTAAACTGAATTATTTAATTAAATTTAATCGTTTTCCTGCTTCTAATTACCTATAATATAACTAATTATACGAATATCCATGTATCGTAAACTGATTGGTAAATTATTATCATCGCTGATTTTGAAAAAATATTACTGACATTTTACCGTAGAAAATTGTGAATTTACCGTTATCATACCGGTTATACTAGTATACTGATATTACTCGAACACGATAACTAATTGTCTGGTTATGTAAACTAATTATAAATCTACCGTTATCACAATAGCCTTAATATTTTTATTTGGATTTTAACAACTTATATTGGATTGTTTTCTTTATTCTTTCTTTTAGGCTAAGCTGTGATGGGGTTATAATTCATGGTTTCAATTTTATTTTTATTTTCTAGTGTCGATTTTGTTAAACTCTACTGTCAACTATGTTACGAGCTAGGGATGTAATTCTAGAATTTGCAACTCAACGGCTGAGTTGTGGTAGCGCTTAGAGCATAGGGTTTAGAAAAACCATGTTGGTGAGGATCATGAGTTTACAAATTCTGTAAGCATCAATTTGTTTAATTTCAAGTACAAACCATAAGAGCAGCAATATGCAGGTTTTCTCGAAGTTAAGTAAATTTTTATGTTCCTTTTCTTCCGTATTTACTCTGTAATTATTTATGTTGTAAATTTTGTTATCCTGTGACTATTTAATAAACTCAGTTGACCTCCCTCCAGGATTAATTTGGTCCTACACATTTGATTCTACCAATTCCCGAATTTTATTCCCTTAATATATTACAGAAAAACTAATTTGTAATAAAGAAGAAGAAAAATCCAAAAAATTTATCCATATTTTATGTTGTAAACAAGAAAATGTTCAACAACAATAAAGAATGGCAGCTTACTTATAAAAAATGTAACATGTAAACCAAACATAAATCCGATCACTCTTGAAACCGACATTTTGAATTGAAAAAATATATCAACATACTTAATTTTGTTTCAATCAAAATTTAATTATCATTACTTACTATTTCAGAGAACATCGGTATATACTACGAAAAATAAAAATTTGAATTTAATGAAACTAGAAAAGGAAAAAGTTGAGAAAACTTGCATTACTCTGATTCGAACTAGAGAAACCATCAATCTAACAACGATTTATTCAAAAACAATCAAAAAAGAATTGACTAACATAATTGATTTCTGATTAATCTATTCAATATTGTTGATACTAAAAATTATTGTTGTGTTTTAAAACTATGGATTAGTTCTTACAAATTTGCTTCATTATGTCATGCAAAACCGGATAGTTCATTTTTCCATTCAATTTTGCATAGTAGGCTAAAGTGGGGTTTTGAAGTATAATTTACCATTTGATTTTTCTACCATTTTAAGTGGCGTTGATAATAACATTGGCATGCAGATAGTAATTTTTAATAATAGTTGTAATAACTCAAATTTTTGTGTGTAAAACATGAGCTTCAAAAAATGTCTTTGAATAATGCATAAAAATACTACTGAATCTAGAAAACTAGCATTCGCGTAATAGGTCAATCCAAGAAAATCATTGCCAATCCAAAAAGCATAGCATTGATCATATCAAATTTTATTCAAAGCTGCATAAGCATATTAGGTCATTTCAGAAAAAGATGTCGAATTCAAAAAAACAATGTCAATGGTAATAACTATTAAATTATATAGGATATCACTAGACTTCCTTGTTTGACTAATTCTGAAATATTCATAGCTTATCCCCATAAATGCAAAATTCTAAAATCAATTGTTCACCCTTTTAAGTATCATGTGCAATCTCCATTCAGGTTCATGTTTCTCTCCTTATTTTCACTACTGTATGTTATTCATGCTTCTTTTCCATTATTGACTATTTCACAACCTTCAATACATATTTAAAAGCTTCAGTTCAGATTTCTTACATAAGCTTATAAAAAAATTGCACTAATATTTTCCTGTGTTGGTTATCTTTCACTGTTTAGTGATTTACTTTCATTAAATAGTATTTGTAGGTTATAATTTTATTAGTGATCGGTTATAGGTTTGAAGTCGCATGAAGTAGAGGAAAAGTTTAAATTTTTATACAACTTTGTTAAATGCTTTAAAAAATAATGTTATAAGGCTATACGATGTAAACCAAAAATTTGATCCAATCCAAAAGGTTATATTTTCATCTAAAGTTATTGCGTATTTCCAGAAAAAAATGTTACAAGGCTACATGTTAATAATAAATCACAAACAAAATCTAGTTTGATATTATGCTTGCTTTTATTATTCAAGAATTCAGGATTCAAGTAATAAAAGTATACTCTCTATATATAATAGAAGAAAATATATTTTAGACAAAAAATGGCGACCTCAAACCCACACCCTGAAACTTAAGGCAAAAAAAAAGACAACGACGGTGGTGGATGGCAGGAGGTCACACACATAGGGAAGCAGAGATTCGCCAAAGTCATCAGGCAATCGACCAAAGTTTCCAACCTCCCTAAACCACAAAACCCTAACCCTAAAAAATAAAATGAAACTTTTGAATCTAAGATCTAAGTTCCAAATCAAACTCAAGCTTTTTGAACCAATTTCAGAAGATAACCAACGTTATCAGCTTATTGACGACACTGATTATGCCGAATCAAACAATATTTGGGAAAACTTAATATACACTTATATGGGAGGTAAATGCCCATACATTGTTTATTTCAATGCTTACAACAAAAAAGTGTGGAAACCCAAAGGAGCATGGGATGTTTTCATTAGGGAAAATGTTTTCTTCTTAATCAAATTTGAGCAGGAAGAAAATTCTGAGATGGTTCTTAAAGGGGGACCCTGATTTATGGATAGTAAGTTGATTATCATGGGCAAGTGGGTGCTTGATTTTAGTTTAGAAAAAGTTATGCTTTCTTCCTATCCTAACTAGGCTAAAATGCCCAACTTTAACCTAGCCTTATGGAACACCAGGTGCATTAGCAAATTAGCCAGTCTAATTGGTAAAACACTGGATATTGATGAGAATACAAAACTCATTAAGGAAATCAGCTATGCCAGAGTCCTTATAGAAATTAAAGAAGATACGGACTTATCCAAGACCATCAAAGAAATAGATAAACAAGGAAACACGTACGAACATGTAGTTGAGTATGAGTTCATCCCACCAAAATGCATAACATGTAATTACAGGGAATATTGATATATATTGTAATGCAGTTATCCCTGAAAAGACATGGGTTGAGAAGACAAAAGTCAGTAATTATTCTGGTGTATCCACAGTGAATCCCACTGTACACGCTCCTTCACCACCTAATGTTGCGGGCTCTGTATCATCTACAGCGTCCCATATAATTCCCGATCAAACTCTGGTTCAAGTGCCAATCCCAGAGGTGGAACAGGTAGAGGAGGATGGCCTAAGTCCAAAAAATCATCATGTGGTCCTTAATCTACCGGAGATGGAAAAGGAATCAAAGGCACTGGAAGAAATTTAGAAGTTTGAAATTCACCTGGAAGTGTGTGATGAAGAATGAGAATATTAGTAATTTTACAAAAACAAAAAATAAATATGAGGAATAGTTCATAAAAGATGAACGGAAAGAAGCTACAACAAGTGCTTTGGCTAGTACTGCTCTAGTTACAAGGACCAAAGCTGTCAAGTCTTAATGTTTATCCACCATTGGAATGTTAGAGGTCTTAACAATGACCCTCGTTAGTATGACCTCTACAATTTTTGGGCTAAGTGTAAACCAATAATAGTAGTTGTATTGAAAATAAGTTTACCCAATAAAGCTTTAAATACTTTAAAATTCGTATAGGTGTTCTATGGTGCTTTAATCCCAATCTAGGTTTCTCTCAGAAAGGTTGAATCATGGTTTTTTTGGGATTTTATGTGTGAAATTGCGTGACGGTCATCTCCGATAACCAACAATTGACTCTTCTTGCTAATAACGTAAGGGGACTTGAACTCTATATTACTTTTGTTTATGCCAGCAACTTGACATCTGAAAGAATCAGTTTGTAAAACAAATTAACTGCAAATGCCAAAATTATTTAGTTCTCTTGGTTGGTGATTGTAACAACCCAAAATTTTGACAATAGAAATTAATTATTAAAGTCTCAAAAATAGGAATTTCTGCAAATGATGGGATTTGACCAAGAAACTTTAACTGATGCATTCGTCTTGGAATTCTGGTCAATCTTCATGTTTGGAGTTTCGCGAATGGAGTTCGTATGAAAAAGTTACAGGCGAAATACGAAAAAACGGACGGAAATTGTAATGGCCTGACGATTTTCGATCCCGAAAATCAACATAAAACACCATGTCAACTATTCAAGTATCGAAAATACCGGGTCACTAATAGAAAGAAGTTAGAGGGTGAGAAATATAAAGGAAGAAAGTTAGAATATAAGAAAAGAAGGAGAACTCAACAGAACATAATCAGAGTAAACTCGAATCTCACAGCAGAACAAAATATATTATATAACATAACTTTGAAATACTAAATTGTATTTGTAATTACATACCATATTAGAGTACAATACATATACATCATAGAAGAAATAACTCTAGATAACAAACAGTGAAGCTTCCTGCTTCAACCTCCTCCAAGTGTATCTGTAAAAATCTGAAACACTTATCTTCCCGTGAAAATTTGGGCATCAAAGAGTTTAGGTTAAAATAAACAAAATAAACTTTGGGTCAGTCATGGGACTGGGGTGAGTAAACTCCAACGATATTGTTTAACTTTCAAAATCTTTTGAAATAAAAGGATAATTATAAGACCATCTCACACAAAAACATGGACGGTTGTTACCTTACTATAACCCAAAACATTTTTGATACGAAATCCGGTGATATTATATAATATCTAATCAAGTAAATAATCATCTAGCAGAATGCTTGCATCTCACGCTCCACATACGTACATAGTATAAAATAAAAAACCACAGGGCAATTATTGGAGATTGAATTCCAACTGAAAAGGTATGGGACCACCTTTCGATCAGTGTACTCTAGAGGGGATACACTGGGGTTCATCAAGAACATCTTGCAACCCGGCCACATATGACCAAGGTTTTAAATCTCGGATATTGGTCGCGTTTCATCTCGGGGATTTTATAGACTCGGTCTCGTATCAGGGGAGATCTTGGACGAGATGAGTCTAACTCGAAAGTTCGTCTTGGATTTTCATCTTGGGTCTGAAAGTTCATATCGAAACAATCTCGGGGTACATGATATGTTAAAAATGATATTTTAACAAGATGATTTTTATGAATGCTATCAAAAACACAGTAAATTAAACTGAAAATGCAAAATAACTTTATTATTCTTTATTTTGCGAAAGATAATTCGTACTTTAAATCGTAATATGCTTAAAACAAGAATATTGTTAAACAAGAAACATTAAAAGGACCCAAAAAATTAAAAAATTCAGCATAAATAGACCATAAAATACATAATTCCATAAGTAACATGTATGTAAAAAGACAAATATGAAAATCATAAGCATTGTAAAACATATACGAACATACAATATAGTCATTTAACATGCAAAATGTAAAATAACAAAAGATTAATATGGCTAGATTTGAGTTTTTTAATTATAGTTCTAGTTCAGGCACAAATTTAAATTTTAACCAAAAAACTAAGATCTCGGACGATATTCCAGTATTTCGTCTCGGTCGATATATCGTTCGATATTGCAATATCTCAGGCGATATATTCTGTAGTGTCCCAAAATTCCGGTACCATTTGAGCTGACCAAATAACACAAGTCCAAACCAAATTGCACTGGAAACCAGAAAACTAATAGAAAGAAAACAGAGGGTGAGAATAGATAAGATAGAAACTTAGAATAGAAGAAGAAGAACATACAACATCAGAGTAAACACGAGTCTCACAGCGGAACGAATAAATATATTTCATAACATAACTTTGAAATAAAACCGTATCTGTATACAATACCATTATTAGAGTATAACACATACAACACAGCGGAAATAACAATCTATATAATCCTGAAGCCTCTCACTCCAGCTCTTCAAGTATCTGTAAATCCCAAATACTTGACTGCCCGTACAAAATTGGGCACCCAAGAGTTTAGCGAAATCAAAACAAAAGAAACTTTGGGTCAATCATGTGACTGGTGTAAGTAAACTCAAATCATTTGTTTAACTTTTCAAAATCCTTTTGAAACAAAGGATAATCGTAAGACCGATCCACACATAAACACGGATGGTTTTTACCTTACGACAAACCAAAATATTCTTTATATCAAATCTCTTCTAATATTATAATAATGTCTAAATCAAGTAAATAGTAATCTAGTAGAACGCTTTCATCTCATGTTCCACATATATAATATACAATCAAAACCGCGGGCTCTTATTGGGTAATGGATTCCAACTATGACAAGGTATGGAACTACCTTCCGATCAGTGTACTCTAGAAGCGATACACTGGAGTTCAACAAGAACATCTTGCAACTCGGCCACACATGACCGACCATTCATTTCGCTTGAATGTTCCTAATATATTATCACCTTACGGTTGGTATACCAATATAACCGTTCCCGGGAGATACAAAAGCGAAAGAAGTTACAAATATGAATATTCTCTAGATGGTGACAATATACCATAATTGGGTGCGGCCTACTTAGCCATGTTGTCTGCCCTATTTCTGTCATTTCCCAGTTGATGAGGCTTGAGGTCATAACGTATCTTTTAACAGATCACTCCATTATTTACTTTGAATGCCACATCGTCATACCGTCAAATCACAAATTGATTCTCCCAAAAATACCACGGGCATAAGCTAAGAGAAATGAATTCCTCCGCCACCAACGTAAATACGTTTGAAACAATCAACTTACGCGATCTGCCAGACATACTCTGTCAGACATTCGTCCATTCAATTTGTCCTGGGACTGGACAAACTGAAGGTACTATTCTGTAAACAGGACAGCCCTTACATAACTCTGTCTTCAATTATCTTCATCATATTTGATCGCAACGCTAACGCCCATACAAAGTGGTTTTCAGATAATATATCTGATCCCGGTCTCTCCGTACTGACAATGGAAATGGTCAAAATCTTCGATAGTCCATGATCTAACTATCAAAGGAAAACATGTGTGCAAACAACAATATTATTTCTAGATGGAAATTCTATCGATCAATCATCAATCAACATTTATTCATTTCCCCATTTCTCGTTTCCATATATTCATCAAATCCTTATTTTCTAATTTTAGAAATATACGTTATTAACTTTGGAAAACGTTTCCATTTCTGATTCACGCCTCACTATCTTCCCACCTTTACCGGTCTCTTACTGTAAACTAGTAAGCGAACAACCCCCTACATATTAACCCCGAAGGCTGTAACCAACATCATATCGATACCCAGAAAGTCATTCAATTCAATTAATTTCCAATCAGTTCTAATTTCAGTAATTCCATTTAAATTCCTACTTCAAACCCAAAATTCCTTTACAATATTTTATTTGCAAAATATTTACTTTAAATCAATATCATGTTACACCCGTGTGCGAATCATGGGTCTAAACCTTCCTAATGTAAAATTCTCTTTTTATAAAACTCTATTCATTTTTCAAATATTACCTTTTCAATATCCTATTTATTTCATATAAATATTCCCCTTTTCAATATCCTATATATGAACTATTTATTTCATATAAATGTTTCCTTTTATATAATTCTATTTATTCCATAAATAAATATTTCCTTTTATATTTGTTTTACAAATATTTCCTTTTCTATTCAATATCCATTTTGAAATTCCTTTTTATAAAATCATTTGATTTTATATAAATATATTTTGTTTTCAACATACACATTGAAAATTCCCATTTTAATTCCAGTATTATATATGGTATTTAAAATAACAAATAACAATGATCGATATCATTCAAACACACACATAATCAACAACAAATTTTATATCACATCATATATTACAATATATGAAAAACAGTAAAATAAATGTTGAGGAATCTAGTTTCTCTGCATCCACAGATGTTAAACAATATAATAACATTGATTTCATTTCGATGTGAAATATTCTGATAAACAGAATCAACATTTGATTAACGAATTATATATATATATATCGTTATCTATAATTTCAACCAATACATCAACAATTCAACCAATTAATCAACACACAGCAATCAATTATCATTTATCATTACTAGATTATATTTATAAAAATATAAATTGATCAGAGTTAGTGAGATTTACTCACTTTGGCTGTTCATCGTTAAATAAAGATAACCATATGTTGATTCAGACCGACAATTTATTTCGCTATAAATTGTAACGAGCTCCAATCCACTCCCAGTCAGTTCCATTATGTAGCTCCCGTCCATACGATCCCATCGGATCTGTTCTGCTGAATTTGGGTAACATATGAGAAAGATATCGCATTTAAAAATTTATATATTATTAAATTAAAATTTTAAACTAAAACTATTTAAAATTTGGGCCTTACATTTACTTTATTCGGCCTATCTTCATTTCATTACCAACCCAAACCCGTTACCATGCTATTCATCTTCTCCCAAAATGAATCCCACTCTCCAATATTATACCATGGCCAAAACACAACTTCTAAAATCCCATTCTCCTTTCACATCTCTTAAAAATTCGAACAAACATATTCAAATGGATCCTCATCCCAAACCGCAGTCCCCCATACCCGTTTTAGTCCACTCGTATCTCCCTGCTAGAGCCCACTTCCTACTTATTTTACTCCCTCATGACTCACGTATTCGCTATGACTACAGCCCCCTCTTCTCACATGAAATCGAAAACTAAACCAACCGTCGCTCTTCTCATTATTTACTCCATCAATCCATCCCATCGTACTACACTTCGAAGCCCCTAACCAAAATCCTTTCTGCATCCTCAAACCTGTAACAGCCCGAAAATCTGGGCCAGTTTAAATTTTTTATTTTGGCAATTTTAGCGAATTTTGAACATTTAAAATAGATTATTTTAAATAATGTAGACGAGAAACTTATTTTGAATATAAATCGAACGTATATATTATATACGTCGTCGTTAGAATATACATAATTATTTATAATTATAAAAAGAATTGAAAATGGCGCGGTAGTTCGATAATTCGATTTCAAACTTCAATTGAATGTACCGGGTGCAAAACAAACTGGATTTTAGTGAAACCAAAAATAATAGGATCTAATTGATAATATCTTTCCAACGAATCTGAAAAATCAAAATTTCATAGCGGGAATCTAAAGATATGTCCAGCTGAAAATTCTGAATAGTCGCTATGGAATTCAGGCCCTTAAAAATAGACATTTTGCAAACGACCTCGGATTTCGACGAAACCACTTTTGTTGGATCCGTGATGTCAATTTATTGCTAGGTTTCAAATTTCATAATTTTTTTGAATCAATATGTGAGCGTGGCAAAGGAAAACGCATTTGACCAGTTTCAGTTGATTTTAATCGACTGGAAAATGGCCATTTTTCCAACGGCCTCAGAATTCGACGAAACTAGTTTTGTTAGGACCGTATGTCAATACGAAGCTAGAAAATATTTTTCGGGAATTTTTGAAGTTCGTATGTGACCTCGGTAAATTGAAATGCACGTTCAAAATCAATATATAGAGTTATATGTTGATTTTGACAAAAACTGATCGAAACGATCGAATCAGCTTACGATACATATCCCATTGTGTTCGGAAAGGGGGTAATACGCTATGGACGACAGGCGGTGGGCCTCGTTTCGAGGTCGTATGTAAAAGTCAACTTTTTGCAATTAAAATAATAAATATAATAAAATAAAATAAACCCCTTCCTTTTCTCTTTAACCAGCCCCCCCCGTTTCTTCAAATCAGAAAAAAAAAGAGAAGAAGGAGGCGCAGCCGCCCCCCCATCCACTCGTCGCCGCTTCCCAGGCAGAGCACCATCGACGCGAGCTACCCCCTGTCTTCATCGATCGACGCGAGCTACCCCCCTGTCTTCATCGACCGACGCGAGCTACCCCCCTGCCTCGACCGACGCGAGCTACCCCCCTCTGCCTCGACCAACACGAGCTACCCCCCCGGCCTTCGATTTCGACTGTAAGCCCCTTTTTACTTATTCATTTTATTTCTTTTTTCTATGTAATTGGTATTAGCAAATTATAAAACTCAGTTTTTTTAGCATGATATAAAAGGTTATATTTTTATCATATAGAAAAGGTTAGACTTTTATATAGGGAAAAGTTAGAATTTTTAAATAGAAAAGATTTGATTTTCCTATATGAAAAGGCCATATTTTTATAAGTGAAAGGCGAGATTTTTGTTATAGAAAAGAACGGATTTTTATAAGTAGAAAGATCGAATTTTTATAGTTTGAAAGGAATTATAAAAATATAATCTTTATCGATACGAACACTGTTATCAAAATATGATTTTTACTTGTGTAGAGTATTAAAAATATGACCTTTATATAGTAGAAGATATAAAAATACTATTTTTATATAATAGTGTATTGAAAATAAAATTTCTATATAATAGAGAATATAAAAATATAATCTTTATATTTGAAAAGGTGAAATCTTTATATAGAGAATAACGTGATAAAAATAGAATTTTTATCTGTATAGTAGCAAAGTAAAAAATCGATTTTTATATATTGAATAGCGAGGTAAAAATTCGATTTTTATATATTGAAAAGCGAAGTAAAAATTCGATTTTTATATATTAAATAGCGTAGTAAAAATATGATTTTTATATATTGAATAACAAAGTAAAAATTCGATTTTTATATATTGAATAGCGAAGTAAAAATTCGATTTTTACATATGTAGAGAATACGGGCAACGAAGGTGATAAAAAGGCGAGAACGATGAAGATTTCTATCAATGAAGAGACGTGGAATTGGGATAGCTATTGGTGAGAATTTCTCACTCTTCAAAATCTCTTTTTCTAGTTATATATATATACTAGGATGCAGACGGTGTTTAGTAGCACCCGACACAATCGTTCACAGACCATGGACTTGTTTGTTTGGTTGTGTAGTTGGTTAGATTATTTAGTTTGAATTGAGTTGTTTGGTGAAATGGAATGTATTTGATTGATGTGTGAATGGCGTGGGCCTTCACTAGACCGGGGATAAGGCTAGGCCTTGTCCCGTTTCTAGTATCGTGCCGTTATGCCGCTGAAATTTTCTAAAATAAGTTAGAAAAATAAAAATACCATTTTTACTTTGTAAATGGACTGAATAGCAATTCATGTGTTAAAATAAAATATCTTATCGTTAAAAATATAATTTTTAACGTGAATAGGAATAGAGTGAATGTGAATAAATAAATATTCATTTACAAACCGGACGGTTTGTTTATGCACACTTATTTGAAGGACATTGATTGGGACGATAAATTTTACACATCGCCCAACAGCACAAATAAAAATATGTGTTTGTTGATTTGAAACCCCACACGGGTATTGGGATAAAATACAACATACACTAATCCCAATAATTAGTTGTATGTCGATCGATTGATTGACAGGCTGTTATAAGCGTTAGATATCTATATTTGATGCTTATACAGTGCAGTGCACTTTGGATGATGGTTGATTATTTATCGTTGCTATTATGTACATGTGTTGTATGGAATCCATATAATTAACTTTATATGGTAATTGATTGAGCCTCATTCCAATTTAGAAAATAAAGAATATTATAATATAAAGTTTCATGTGTTGACTGTACTCATCCGTTGAGGTTAGTCATGTGTTGAACGAAATATTTTAATAATAAAATTTACATCTTTATCATTATAAAATAAAGGTTCATGTGTTGACTGTACTCATCCGTTGAGATTAGTCATGTGTTGAACGAAATATTTTAATAATAAAATTTACATCTTTATCATTATAAAATAATGGTTCATGTGTTGACTGTACTTATCCGTTGAGATTAATCATGTGTTGAACGAAATATTTTAATAATAAAATTTACATATTTGTCATTATAAAATAAAGGTTCATGTGTTGACTGTACTCATCCGTTGAGATTAGTCATGTGTTGAACGAAATATTTTAATAATAAAATTTACATCTTTATCATTATAAAATAAAGGTTCATGTGTTGACAGTACTCATCCGTTGAGATTAGTCGTGTGTTGACAAAAATATAGATTCACATATTGAATAGAATAAATATTCATTTGTTGAATAGAATAACGAAGTTTTTGAAATATATAAAGCCGTGTTGATTAGAGATGCGCTATTTTGACGTGAACGATATTTGTATCGATTATATTCGTTTTTATAATTGAATTGAATAGAAAATGAATTTGAATTGAATTGAATAGAAAACGAATTTGAATTGAATTGAATAGAAAACGAATTTGAATTGAATTGAATAGAAAACGAATTTGAATTGAATTGAATAGAAACCGAATTTGAATTGAATATAATAGAAAACAGATTTGAATTGAATTGAATAGAAAACGAATTCGAATTAAATTGGATAGAAAACGAATTTGAATTGAATTAAATAGAAAAACAAATTTGAATTAAATTGAATAGAAATGAATTCGAATTGAAATCAATTTAAAACGAATAATATGGAATATTCAATTTTGAGCCGAAATTGAATAGGAAGTTGAATTTGTTTTGAAAACGAAATTAAAACGATTTATAAAATTCGTTTTAAAAAGGAAATCGACGAAATATATATTATATATATAATATAATGGCCTGAATAGAACGCGCCGCGCCGCGGCAGTTCGCGAATTTCGACCATTAACTTCGAACGGACATTACGGGAGATCCGACCGTCGGATTCTGCTAAAACCGGATCCGTTGGGTTCGTATCGAAATGAGCTTTCTAACGAATATTAGAAATTTTAAATCTAACGGTTGGATTTGGAGATACGTCCAAATCAAATTTGGAAAAGGTCGCTATAAGTGCAGTTCGATGGCCATTGATGGAAATCGACTGTACGGGCCTTGATCAAATTATTAAAAATATCAATAATTTGTGTAAAATCATAAGAAATGATTTGGGAAAAATTAGGATGAAAAAAACTCCATATTTGAAAGGATAAAAATAGATTTTTATCGAAATGAACTAGTTTTGAACTAAAATTAAACCCGTTTATTTTTAAATAAATAAATTGGATTTGAAATGGGTTTTACATAGAATTGATTTATGGGTTTATCGTGAAGGGTGTTTTAAATGACACTTGTTCTTTAACCCGATGATAAATAGAATGTGATTTGGGTTTGTCGTGAAGTGTGTCTTGAATGACATTAGTTCTTCAACCCAGTAAAAGGAGTTT
This sequence comes from Allium sativum, assembly GCA_030737875.1. Taxonomy (NCBI): domain Eukaryota; kingdom Viridiplantae; phylum Streptophyta; class Magnoliopsida; order Asparagales; family Amaryllidaceae; genus Allium; species Allium sativum. Next base: position 934,702,517 of record CM060912.1, on the reverse strand, counting down.
TAATGAATCTGCAATTAGATTGAAACGTGAATCGATAATTTAAATTATCAAATTTAGAAAATGAGCGAGAATGGAGGTTCACCAGTTTTTCTTCAAGCAATAGTTAAATCTTTAATTAGATTTGAACGTGAAATGGTAATTAATTTTACCGATAAAACTGTGGTATTAGATATGGAGTATTACCAGTTTTGCTTCATGGGATGAATAGGTTGGGATTGGGAAATAAATAAATAATTATTTCGGTGTGGTTCGCTAATCTCGACTAATTTGGAAAACCATAATTTGGTTTGAAATGACATCCAAAGGAAGATTAAAGAATAAATCTAAAGAATTTATCTTGGATAAAATTAATGGGAACCTTCCCCTAAGAATTGAAATTTAGAAACTAGTTGTAGGTTAGTTAAGAAGAATGGTTTCCTGGGTATTGATCTGATATTGGTTTCGGCCTTCGGGGTTAATATTTGGGGAATTGCTCTCTTACTGATTTACGGTTAGTGACTAATGAATTAGAATGAGGCGTATGTTGTGTTTGTGTAACATTTGTTTTTAATATACGCAGATTGTTCGGAAAGGCCGGGTTTATACCCATTCTGAATGACCGATTCGACGATAAGTCGAAGATGATGATGGTGGTCGAAGACCGGAAGTCTTCACATCGTTTGGATAATTACTGATGATCTTGATTGGGCTGTACACCCAAGAGGATGGAAATAGTTGGTGGTCGTCCAGACGTACTTGGAGATCGATGGATATGCGAGGAAAGTGCCTTCGGTTTCGTTCAGACCCAGAACGAACTTGTAAATGGATTGTGTGTCTGACATTGGATTTTATTCTATGTTGATTGATTTCTGTTAAATATATATCTGTTTGGCGGCGGAGAATTTATTCTCTTGCTTAACGCCCTTCTCTGAGACGTACGAGATTAGAGGTTATATATCGATAGATATCAATCGCATGGAATGAATTGCCTATGTGGCATGCTGAGTTGCATGAATCAAGGCTTCTGTTGAAAAGCAAAGTCTTGTGGTTGATGATCAAAGCACGGCCTACGTGGCAGCTTTGTGTATAGCGTGGATTCGCGAGCCTCACACCTCGGTATGAGTTAAAAACGGGATAAGGACTGCAGGGAGAGCACGACGTTTCTTTCTAGCTTTGGTGGTGTCAGTGACTTACCGGCCCTGACATTTATATACTTTTCACCTATGTGGTTGTTGGACGAGGCGCCTCGATTTTAGGTCTGTAAGGACCGGGAAACTTGTATTCAGGCATACTAATCCTCAAACGTAAGAGAGGACCGGCCCTGAAGCATCCAGGGGTTACCCAGAGTGTGTAGTCCCGAGGCATTTTCTAGAGTGTCTCGAAGCGGAGAGGAGCTTGCCCCTTGCCTCAACTCATGACGGAAATCCAATTTCCAATACGTGTAATTCGGTTTTATTTGTAGAGCCTAGTATGGCGACATGATAGATGGTACCCATGCCGCCTAGGATTGATATTTATGATTGAAAATGTTTTGACACTATACACTTATTATAGTATCAAATGATTTGTTTTAAACGTACCAAGCATGTTTGGCTATTATAAGGGAAAACCCTATCCTCCGGCTTGCGTTGCATTGTGTGATGGGACCTGGGTCTTATAATAGCTTCATTTTTCGAAAAAGCATTGCGTTGTCTTCTCTATGCACTGGTATTCTTGGGAGGAAACCCATTTCGTGTTATACGGCGTGGTCCCTTGATTTACTCTCTTTTAAAGTAAAGTTTAAATAACTGTTTTAGTTCTCACACTAGTCACATGACTGACCTGGAGTTTATTGTTTTAACCTAAACTCTGGGTGCCCCTATTTTCCGCACGGGCAGCTAGTAGTTTTGGTTTTGCAGATTTATATTCATAGGATCCTGGTTTACAGCAGGAATGATGCTCGGAAAGCTCTGTATCCGTGTATTACTTTCAGTTGTGTTTTGTATTATTTTTCCGCTGCTATGTAATTTATTGTAATCTCTGATATTTATCAAATGTAATTTATTCATTTATACCCTGTATATTCTTGTATCTGATGGTATTGTTGTAATAACAATGAAATGTTCTTCCATCTGCGTTCTATTTGTCGTGTTCTCAAAACGATCAGGGGTTTCGAACGGTCTAGATCGGTTTAACGACTGATTCGGATCGAGCGAAATTCCAGGCCGTCTCATTTTTGGTATCAGAGCTTTGGTTTACAGAGCTCGAGAACAAGGCACATTAGAACCATACGAAAGAATTCATCAGATATTGGATTAGTAATATCCAATTAGAATGACTCGTTATAGATAGGATCAGTAGTATCCTAGAACGAGTGTGAAGAGTATATTTTTCAAATGAAAACAATTTTGTTTTGAAATTTAAATCGCTTTATACGTATTTGAATATTTGTTTACTTTGAATTTGGACAATCCGATATATAAAGATTTTGCATATACGCGTCATGAACGTATATTCGAAGTTTTAATATACTGGATAGATATAGAATTACACTCTAGTCGCCCGGAGATGATGTTGATAATGACCATGGCATCATCAATATTTATGTTCGTGTTTCGAATGTGTGATATCTATATATTTCCATTAGACTGGTGTGAGAACCAAAACTTATATAGATAGGTTTATTGTTGTGATTTGGCATCAAAACATGATTTTTGTATATGTATCAAAACTATGAATTTGAAACGTTAATCCACTAATTGATTGATGTTTGTGTTGTTTGTTTATTTGTTTGATAATTTTGAACCATTATGCCTAATTGAACCAAATATTGAATTATATTGAAAATTGGTTGCATTTGCTTGCATATACATGTACTTACATTGAACAGGTCATAGCAAGGAGGCTAGAGCCGAAGAATAAAATTTGTTATCCGACAAATAGGTACATGTTTACTATAATTTACTGTTTTGTTTGGGTAATGATGATTTTATGAGCTTATTGGCTAGCCGCTTGGCTTTTTCTTTTTCTTTTTGAGATCAGAAGGCCTGTATGGCAATTTCGGGATTTTCCCGTGGCTCCCGGTGCAGGGGAGTATGGCGAAATTTTTCGAAAATTCCGGGTGTTAGCCAAATTTTTGAAGAATTCGAAAATTCTCAGAAACAGAAAAGTTGGAGAATGGAAGCCAGATCGAACGTAGAGCTGATTAAACAAACCACTTTCGGCTTCGTTCCTTTTCGGGGACGAAAAGTTTTAAGTGGGGGAGATTGTAACAACCCGAAAATCTGGGCCAGTTTAAAATTTTTATTTTGGCAATTTTAGCGAATTTTGAACATTTAAAATAGATTAATTTAAATAATGTAGATGAGAAATTTATTTTGAATATAAATCGAACGTATATATTATATACGTCGTCGTTAGAACATAAATAATTATTTATAATTATAAAAAGAATTGAAAATGGCGCGGTAGTTCGATAATTCGATTTCAAACTTCAATTGAATGTACCGGGTGCAAAACAAACCGGAGTTTAGTGAAACCAAAAATAATAGGATCTAATTAATAATAACTTTCCAACGAATCTGAAAAATCAAAATTTCATAGCGGGAATCAAAAGATATGTCCAGTTGAAAATTCTTAATAGTCGCTATGGAATTCAGGCCCTTAAAATAGACATTTTGCAAACGACCTCGGATTTCGACGAAACCACTTTTGTTAGATCCGTGATGTCAATTTATTGCTAGGTTTCAAATTTCATAATTTTTTGAATCAATATGTGAGCGTGGCAAAAGAAAACGCATTTGACCAGTTTCAGTTGATTTTAATCGACTGTAAATGGCCATTTTTCCAACGGCCTCAGAATTCGACGAAACTAGTTTTGTTAGGACCGTATCGTCAATACGAAGCTAGAAAATATTTTTCGGGAATTTTTGAAGTTCGTATGTGACCTCGGTAAATTGAAATGCACGTTCAAAATCAATATATAGAGTTATATGTTGATTTTGACGAAAACTGATCGAAACGATCGAATCAGCTTACGATACATATCCCATTGTGTTCGGAATGGGAGTAATACGCTAAGGACGACAGGCGGTGGGCCTCGTTTAGAGGTCGTATGTACAAGTCAACTTTTTGCAATTAAAATAATAAATATAATAAAATAAAATAAACCCCTTCCTTTTCTCCTTAACCAGGCCCCCCCGTTTCTTCAAATCAGAAAAAAAAAAAAAGAAGGAGGCGCTGCCGCCCAGCCGCCCCCCCTATCCACTCGTCGCCGCCTCCCAGGCAGAGCACCATCGACGCGAGCTACCCCCCTGTCTTCATCGACCGACGCGAGCTACCCCCCCTCTGCCTCGACCGACGCGAGCTACCCCCCTGCCTCGACGGACGCGAGCTACCCCCCCGGCCTTCGATTTCGACTGTAAGCCCCTTTTTACTTATTCAATTTATTTCTTTTTTCTATGTAATTGGTATTAGCAAATTATAAAAATCAGTTTTTTTAGCATGATATAAAAGGTTATATTTTTATCATATAGAAAAGGTTAGACTTTTATATAGGGAAAAGTTAGAATTTTTAAATAGAAAAGATTTGATTTTCCTATATGAAAAGGCCATATTTTTATAAGTTAAAGGCGAGATTTTTGTTATAGAAAAGAACGGATTTTTATAAGTAGAAAGATCTAATTTTTGTAGTTTGAAAGGAATTATAAAAATATAATCTTTATCGATACGAACACTGTTATCAAAATATGATTTTTACTTGTGTAGAGTATTAAAAATATGACCTTTATATAGTAGAAGATATAAAAATACTATTTTTATATAAGTAGTGTATTGAAAATAAAATTTCTATATAATAGAGAATATAAAAATATAATCTTTATATTTGAAAAGGTGAAATCTTTATATAGAGAATAGCGTGATAAAAATAGAATTTTTATCTGTATAGTAGCAAAGTAAAAATTCGATTTTTATATATTGAATAGCGAGGTAAAAATTCGATTTTTATATATTGAAAAGCGAAGTAAAAATTCGATTTTTATATATTGAATAGCGTAGTAAAAATATGATTTTTATATGTTGAATAACAAAGTAAAAATTCGATTTTTATATATTGAATAACGAAGTAAAAATTCGATTTTTACATATGTAGAGAATACGGGCAACGAAGGTGATAAAAAGCGAGAACGATGAAGATTTCTATCAATGAAGAGACGTGGAATTGGGATAGCTATTGGTGAGAATTTCTCACTCTTCAAAATCTCTTTTTCTAGTTATATATATATACTAGGATGCAGACGGTGTTTAGTAGCACCCGACACAATCGTCCACAGACCATGGACTTGTTTGTTTGGTTGTGTAGTTGGTTAGATTATTTGGTTTGAATTGAGTTGTTTGGTGAAATGGAATGGATTTGATTGATGTGTGAATGGCGTGGGCCTTCACTAGACCGGGGATAAGGCTAGGCCTTGTCCCGTTTTTAGTATCGTGCCGTTATGCCGCCGAAATTTTCTAAAATAAGTTAGAAAAATAAAAATACCATTTTTACTTTGTAAATGGACTGAATAGAAATTCATGTGTTAAAATAAAATATCTTATCGTTAAAAATATAATTTTTAACGTGAATAGGAATAGAGTGAATGTGAATAAATAAATATTCATTTACAAACCGGACGGTTTGTTTATGCACACTTATTTGAAGGACATTGATTGGGACGATAAATTTTACACATCGCCCAACTGCATAAATAAAAATATGTGTTTGTTGATTTGAAACCCCACACGGGTATTGGGATAAAATACAACATACACTAATCCCAATAATTAGTTGTATGTCGATCGATTGATTGACAGGCTGTTATAAGCGTTAGATATCTATATTTGATGCTTATACAGTGCAGTGCACTTTGGATGATGGTTGATTATTTATCGTTGCTATTATGTACATGTGCTGTATGGAATCCATATAATTAACTTTATATGGTAATTGATTGAGCCCCATTCCAATTTAGAAAATAAAGAATATTATAATATAAAGGTTCATGTGTTGACTGTACTCATCCGTTGAGGTTAGTCATGTGTTGAACGAAATATTTTAATAATAAAATTTACATCTTTATCATTATAAAATAAAGGTTCATGTGTTGACTGTACTCATCCGTTGAGATTAGTCATGTGTTGAACGAAATATTTTAATAATAAAATTTACATTTTTATCATTATAAAATAAAGGTTCATGTGTTGACTGTACTCATCCGTTGAGATTAGTCATGTGTTGAGCGAAATATTTTAATAATAAAAAATACATCTTTATCATTATAAAATAAAGGTTCATGTGTTGACTGTACTCATCCGTTGAGATTAGTCATGTGTTGAACGAAATATTTTAATAATAAAATTTACATCTTTATCATTATAAAATAAAGGTTCATGTGTTGACAGTACTCATCCGTTGAGATTAGTCGTGTGTTGACAAAAATATAGATTCACATATTGAATAGAATAAATATTCATTTGTTGAATAGAATAACGAAGTTTTTGAAATATATAAAGCCGTGTTGATTAGAGATGCGCTATTTTGACGCGAACGATATTTATATCGATTATATTCATTTTTATAATTGAATTGAATAGAAAACGAATTTGAATTGAATTGAATAGAAAACAAATTTGAATTGAATTGAATAGAAAACGAATTTGAATTGAATTGAATAGAAAACGAATTTGAATTGAATTGAATAGAAAACGAATTTGAATTGAATTGAATAGAAAACGAATTCGAATTGAATTGGATAGAAAACGAATTTGAATTGAATTAAATAGAAAAACGAATTTGAATTGAATTGAATAGAAATGAATTCGAATTGAAATCAATTTAAAACGAATAATATGGAATATTCAAATTTGATCCGAAATTGAATAGGAAGTTGAATTTGTTTTGAAAACGAAATTAAAACGATTTATAAAATTCGTTTTAAATAGGAAATCGACGAAATATATATTATATATATTATATATATATAATATAATGGCCTGAATAGAACGCGCCGCGCAGCGGCAGTTCGCGAATTTCGACCATTAACTTCGAACGGACATTACGAGAGATCCGACCGTCAGATTCTCCTAAAACCGGAACCGTTGGGTTCGTATCGAAAAGAGCTTTCTAACGAATATTAGAAATTTGAAATCTAATGGTTGGATTTGGAGATACGTCCAAATCAAATTTGGAAAAGGTCGCTATAAGTGCAGTTCGATGGCCATTGATGGAAATCGACTGTACGGGCCTTGATCAAATTATTAAAAATATCAATAATTTGTGTAAAATCATAAGAAATGATTTGGGAAAAATTAGGATGAAAAAAACTCCATATTTGAAAGGATAAAAATAAATTTTTATCGAAATGAACTAGTTTTGAACTAAAATTAAACCCGTTTATTTTTAAATAAATAAATTGGATTTGAAATGGATTTTAAATAGAATTGATTTATGGGTTTATCGTGAAGGGTGTTTTAAATGACACTTGTTCTTTAACCCGATGATAAATAGAATGTGATTTGGGTTTGTCGTGAAGTGTGTCTTGAATGACATTAGTTCTTCAACCCAGTAAAAGGAGTTTTAATGAATCTGCAATTAGATTGAAACGTGAATCGATAATTTAAATTATCAAATTTAGAAAATGAGCGAGAATGGAGTATCACCAGTTTTGCTTCAAGTGATAGTTAAATCTTTAATTAGATTAGAACGTGAAATGGTAATTAATTTTACCGATAACACTGTGGTATTAGATATGGAGTATTACCAGTTTTGCTTCATGGGATGAATAGGTTGGGATTGGGAAATAAATAAATAATTATTTCGGTGTGGTTCGCTAATCTCGACTAGTTTGGAAAACCATAATTTGGTTTGAAATGACATCCAAAGGAAGATTAAAGAATAAATCTAAAGAATTTATCTTGGATAAAATTAATGGGAACCTTCCCCTAAGAATTGAAATTTAGAAACTAGCTGTAGGTTAGTTAAGAAGAATGGTTTCCTGGGTATTGATCTGATGTTGGTTTCGGCCTTCGGGGTTAATATTTGGGGAATTGCTCTCTTACTGATTTACGGTTAGTGACTAATGAATTGGAATGAGGCGTATGTTGTGTTTGTGTAACATTTGTTTTTAATATACGCGGATTGTTCGGAAAGGCCGGGTTTATACCCATTCTGAATGACCGATTCGACGATAAGTCGAAGATGATGACGGTGGTCGAAGACCGGAAGTCTTCATATCGTTTGGATAATCACTGATGATCCTGATTGGGCTGTACACCCAAGAGGATGGAAATAGTTGGTGGTCGTCCAGACGTACTTGGAGATCGATGGATATGCGAGGAAAGTGCCTTCGGTTTCGTTCAGACCCAGAACGAACTTGTAAATGGATTGTGTGTCTGACATTGGATTTTATTCTATGTTGATTGATTTTTGTTAAATATATATCTGTTTGGCGGCGGAGAATTTATTCTCTTGCTTAACGCCCTTCTCTGAGACGTACGAGCTTAGAGGTTATATATCGATAGATATCAATCGCATGGAATGAATTGCCTGTGTGGCATGCTGAGTTGCATGAATCAAGGCTTCTGTTGAAAAGCAAAGTCTTGTGGTTGATGATCAAAGCACGGCCTACGTGGCAGCTTTGTGTATAGCGTGGATTCGCTAGCCTCACACCTCGGTATGAGTTAAAAACGGGATAAGGACTGCAGGGAGAGCACGACGTTTCTTTCTAGCTTTGGTGGTGTCAGTGACTTACCAGCCCTGACATTTATATACTTTTCACCTATGTGGTTGTTGGATGAGGCGCCTCGATTTTAGGTCTGTAAGGACCGGGAAACTTGTATTCAGGCATACTAATCCTCAAACGTAAGAGAGGACCGGCCCTGAAGCATCCAGGGGTTACCCAGAGTGTGTAGTCCCGAGGCATTTTCTAGAGTGTCTCGAAGCGGAGAGGAGCTTGCCCCTTGCCTCAACTCATGACGGAAATCCAATTTCCAATACGTGTAATTCGGTTTTATTTGTAGAGCCTAGTATGGCGACATGATAGATGGTACCCATGCCGCCTAGGATTGATATTTATGATTGAAAATGTTTTGACACTATACACTTATTATTGTATCAAATGATTTGTTTTAAACGTACCAAGCATGTTTGGCTATTATAAGGGAAAACCCTATCCTCCGGCTTGCGTTGCATTGTGTGATGGGACCTGGGTCTTATAATAGCTTCATTTTTCGAAAAAGCATTGCGTTGTCTTCTCTATGCACTGGTATTCTTGGGAGGAAACCCGTTTCGTGTTATACGGCGTGGTCCCTTGATTTACTCTCTTTTAAAGTAAAGTTTAAATAACTGTTTTAGTTCTCACACTAGTCACATGACTGACCTGGAGTTTATTGTTTTAACCTAAACTCTGGGTGCCCCTATTTTCCGCACGGGCAGCTAGTAGTTTTGATTTTGCAGATTTATATTCATAGGATCCTGGTTTACAGCTGGAATGATGCTCGGAAAGCTCTGTATCCGTGTATTACTTTCAGTTGTGTTTTGTATTATTTTTCCGCTGCTATGTAATTTATTGTAATCTCTGATATTTATCAAATGTAATTTATTCATTTATACCCTGTATATTCTTGTATCTGATGGTATTGTTGTAATAACAATGAAATGTTCTTCCATCTGCGTTCTATTTGTCGTGTTCTCAAAACGATCAGGGGTTTCGAACGGTCTAGATCGGTTTAACGACTGATTCGGATCGAGCGAAATTCCAGGCCGTCTCAAAACCGCACCCACCAGGAAAACATCGAAGCTTTTTATTTCAAAAAATTACAATTTTTTTGTATATTTGCTAGAACCAACACCAAACTCGAATACGAAATTAGATTCAGCGATTGAAGCGCCAACATTAGGATTTCGTGAACCCTAGGCTCACGCCTGAAACAAAATAGCGAACGCAACCACTCTGGAACCCTTCAAAAATGAGATGAAGATGAAGAGAACCCTTTCCTGATTCTATATATATCAATTTTGATTTATAAAATTTTGAGGAATTTGTTTTGATTTTTCTTGTTAGAAATCCTCACGTTTTGGCTTTGATACTGGCGGCCAAAATGCCTTGACCAGTGAACGACGGTTTTAGGTTTAGAGAAACGATTATGGCTATTTATAGGATAGGGATAATAATTTTATATTCGATTATTTAATTAATTTTATTGAACCGTTACTTTTATTTAGCATTTAAAAATTCATATGATCACATACGATACCCAAAAATCATGAAAATGGTCATGTAGCTACAGTTTGACATTACGGACCCAATGAAGCTGGTTTCGTCGAATTCCGACTTCGTTTGCTCACACAATGTATTTTTAAAGGTCAAATTATCGACTATTTTTCACATTAAAATCCCACATACCGACTCCATAAATCATGGAACTTGAAATCTAACAATAATTCAATATTACGGATCCAACAAAATTAGTTTCGTCGAAAACGGAGGTCGTTTGAAAAACTGGCTATTTTTAAAGCTCTAAATAATCTAATTTAAATATTAATATATTTAATAATAATTAAATTAAATATTTATAAATAAATATTTTCGTATATATTCATAATAGAATATCATACAGCTCCAATTGGATTTATAACTTGATATTCAAATCCCGATTGAATCGATATTCTATTTATATTGAAATATCCTTTTATAATATAAATAAATCATTATAATTTATAAAGCAATTCTGTAGCGACTTTTCGAAATTTTGATTTGGACATAACTCAAAATCTATACAATGAAATCTTGATTTTTCTCTTCCATTGGAAACATATACTTACCAGCTCCGAACGTTTCTTGTTTCACAGAAATCCGGCTTAAAACGGATTCTGTATATTCGTTTAAAATTCGAATTGCCAAATTACGAACTGCAGCGCCATTTCGAGCTCGATTATAATTATAATATAATTTTACATTCAACTATCGTTAATTAAATACATTCGTTATCGTAATTCAATTTTAAACTGAATTATATATTTTGAATTGTCCAATTCACACAATATTGCCATTTCTACTATTTTCGACTATTTCAGAAATTAAATATATTACTCTATTATTTAATTTAATTAAATATTCACTATTATTTAACTAAACAATGATTTAATTCCCTAAATCACTATTTAAATAACTAAATAAATTAATTATCATATCTCTGAAAAATACGGGTCGTTACATTCTTACCCCCTTAAAATAATTTCGTCCTCGAAATTGCTAAGGTAGAAAACAAACCCTATTAACTGGGTTAAAATTATTTGTTCACTTCTTATCTTCAGTTTCAACTAAACCAATTTAATTTCAATTAAATATTTATTCATTTCTACTAACGAAAATTTTCAAAAATCCTGATAATTTTCTAATACCATAACTTTTTGAAAAATTTAACCAGCACCTCCTTTGTACTGGTCAACAGCTCAAACTCCAACTTGCCTCTCTAGGCCGTCCCCAACCCAAAAGAAAATCAAACAACCAAGCGGCTTGCCAATTTGTCTCATCAAAATCTCATGCCCAATATAAATATAAACTGGTACCTTTTTGTCGGGCATATCAATACATCCTTTCCATCTGTTATCAATTCAGCATATACGAATGTCATCCCAATAAAACTGGCCTTCCATCTGTTATCCATTTAAATTCCTAATTCGAACCCCAAATTCCTTTATATTATTTTATTTGCAAAATATTTACTTTAAATCAATATCATGTTACACCCGTGTGTGAAGCACGGGTCTAAACCTTCTTAATGTAAAATTCTCTTTTTATAAAACTCTATTAATTTTTCAAATATTACATTTTCCATATCCTATTTATTTGATATAAATATTCCCCTTTTCAATATCCTATATACGAACTATTTATTTCATATAAATGTTTCCTTTTATATAATTATATTTATTCCATAAATAAATATTTCCTTTTATATTTGTTTTACAAATATTTCCTTTTCTATTCAAAATCCACATTGAAACTCCTTTTTATAAAATAATTGGATTTTATATAAATATGTTTTATTTTCAACATACACATAGAAAATTCCCATTTTAATTCCAGTATTATATATGGTATTTAAAATACCAAATAACAATGATCGATATCATTCAAACACACATAATCAACAACAGATTTTATATCACATCTTATATTACAATATATGAAAAACAGTAAAATAAATGTTGAGGAATCCAGTTGGATTCCTCCGACCTGTTTCCCTGCATCCACAGATGTTAAACAATATAATAACATCGATTTCACTTCGATATGAAATATTATGATAAACAGAATCAACATTTGATTAATGATTTATATATATATATCGTTATCTATAATTTCAACCAATACATCAGAAATTCAACCAACCAATCAACACACAGAAATCAATTATCATTTATCATTACTAGATTATATTTATAAAAATATAAATTGATCAGAGTTAGTGATATTCTCAATTTGGCAGTTAATCATTAAATAACAATAACTATCTATTGATTCAGTCCGACAATTTATTTCGCTATAAATTGTAACGAGCTCCAATCCACTCCCAGTCAGTTCCATTGTGTAGCTCTCGTCCATACGATCCCATCGGATCTTATTTCGCTGAATTTGGTTAACGTATGAGAAAGATATCGCATTTACAAATTTATATGTTATTAAATTAAAATTTTAAACTAAAACTATTTAAAATTTGGGCCTCATATTTACTTTAGTCGGCCCATCTTCATTTCATTACCAACCCAAACCCGTTACCACGCTATTCATCTTCTCCCAAAATGAATCCAACTCTCCAATATTATCCCACGGCCAAAACGCAACTTCTAAAATCCCATTCTCCTTTCACATCTCTTAAAAATTCAAACAAACATATTCAAATGGATCCTCATCCCAAACCGCACTCCCCCATACCGTTTTAGTCCACTCGCAGCTAGAACCCACTTCCTCCTTATTTTACTCCCTCATGACTCACGTATTCGCAATGAGTATAGCCGCCTCTTCTCACATGAAATCGAAAACTAAACCAACTGTTGTTCTTCTCATCGTTTACTCCATCAATCCATCCCATCGTACTACACTTCGAAGCCCTAACCAAAATCCGTTCTGCATCCTCAAACCGCACCCACCAGGAAAAACATCGAAGCTTTTTATTTCAGAAAATTTCAAAAAAAAAAATTGTAAGTGCTAAAACCAACACCAAATTCGAATACAAACTTAGATTCAGTGATTGAAGCGCCAACATTAAAATTCGTAAACCCTAGGCTCACGCCTGAAACAAAATAGCGAACGCAACCACTCTGGAACCCTTCAAACTGAGATGAAGATGAAGAGAACCCTTTCCTGATTCTAAATATATATTAGTTTTGATTTATAAAATTTTGAGGAATTTGTTTTGATTTTTCTTATTGGAAATCCTCACATTTTGGCTTTGATACTGGCGGCCAAAATGCCTTGACCAGTGAATGAAGATTTTAGGTTTAGAGAAATGATTGTGGCTATTTATAGGATAGGGATAATAATTTTATATTCGATTATTTAATTAATTTTATTGAACCATTGCTTTTATTTAGCATTTAAAAATTCGTATGATCACATACGATACCCAAAAATCATGAAAATGGTCATGTAGCTACAGTTTGACATTACGGACCCAATGAAACTGGTTTCGTCGAATTCCGACTTCGTTTGCTCACACAGTATATTTTTAAAGGTCAAATTATCAACTATTTTTCACATTAAAATCTCGTACGGCCACATACCGACTCCATAAATCACGAAACTTGAAATCTAACAATAATTCAATATTACGGATCCAACGAAATTAGTTTCGTCGAAAAACGGAGGTCGTTTGCAAAACTGGCTATTTTTAAAGCTCTAAATAATCCAATTTAAATATTAATATATTTGAAAATAATTAAATTAAATAATTATAAATAAATATTGTTGTATATATTCACAATAGAATATCATACAGCTCCAATTGGATTTATAACTCGATATTCAAATCCCGGCTGAATCGATATTCATTTTATATTGAAAAATCCTTTTATAATATAAATAAATCGTTATAATTTATAAAGGAATTCCATAGCGACTTTTTGAAAATTTTGATTTGGACATAACTCAAAATCTATACAATGAAATCTCTATTTTTCTCTTCCATTAGTAATATATACTTCACCAACTCTGAACGTTTCATGTTTCACAGAAATCCGGCTCAAAACGTCGTTTAAAGTTCGAATCGCCAAATTACGAACTACATCGCCATTTCGAGCTCGATTATAATTATGATATAATTATACGTTCAACTATCGTTAATTAAATATATTCATTATCATAATTCAATTTTAAACTGAATTATATATTTTGAATTGCCTAATTTACACAATATTGCCAATTCTACTATTTTCGACTATTTCAGAAATTAAATATATTACTCTATTATTTAATTTAATTAAATATTCACTATTATTTAATTAAACAATGATTTAATTCCCTAAATCATTATTTAAATAGTTAAATAAATAAATTATTATATCTCTGAAAAATACGGGTCGTTACATATTCGAAAGGAGATTTAGAGTGATATTTGCTGTTTCGTTTCAGAAAGAGCCCAAAACGTTATTTTAGAGGAGATCTCGGGCGATATTTGCGAGATTTGAAACAGTGCATATGACCAACCACTCATTCAGCTTGAGTGTATCGAATATATTGTCACCCACGGTTGTTGGCCGTCCAACTATATCACATAAGATACAGAAATGACTGAAGAAGAATAATTGAAATTTCTCTAGATTGGTTACAATACACCCTGCTTGGAGACAACCCAACTAGCCATGCTGCCTGCCCAATTTTTGTCATTTCCCAAGTTTTGAGGCTTGAGGCTACATTAAATTTTTAGAACATCTTCCCAAAAATATCATGAGTATAAAAAGCTAAGAGAAACGAATTACTCCGCCACCAAACGTAATACTTTGAAAATATCGTCTTATGTGATCTGTTAGGAATGCTCTTTCAAGCATTTGTCCATACGAGTTGTCCTAGGTCTGGATAAACCGAAGGCACTATCCTATAAACATAACAACCCTTACGCTTTATTTCATCTTCAATTATCTTCATCACAATCTATTCGCAAGGCCTATGCCTATACAGAGTGGATTTTCGGATAACAAATCCAACTAGTCTCTCCGTATTGACTACGATGGTCGGAACTTTGATAGTCGGTAATTTAACTATCAAAGAAAAACAAACATCCATTCAAATTTACAACTCACTGGCCTGTTTTAATTAACATTACTTTTCCAACTTCCCATATCTTTTTCAAATATTTCTCAAAATCCGTTTAGCCTTTCACACTCCTTGGAAAAAAATTCCAAATATTATGAACTCTTATTTTTCCATGTTCTAGAAAATATACGTTGTTAACGTCCCGAAAACATTTCCATCTTTTGAACATTCCTTATTTTCTGCACTTTAGAAAATAATCATTATTTACATTGGAAAATATTCCCAATTTCCATTATAACCATTTTAATATGCAAAACGTTTGCTTCTAAACATTATTCACTTTAAAACATGAATTTTATTTCTTATAGAAATTTGATCTCATTAGATCACTCTAAACTTGGTTTTATAAATAAATATCATTACCGTTCAAAATTTCATCTATCAAGTAATTAACTAAATTTATATTCCAAATTCGCTTCATAAACTCCGTTTACAAGTCAACTTCTTCTAAATTTAAATCCAATTTATCACTTAATCTCGATTTCCTATTTGATTATAATTTATGGGTTTCAAACCAACTATCAACCATCTTGTCAAATATACATAATTTCTAAAAATAGATTATTTATGTACAATTCAACACAGTCGAATTCCAATTATAACCCTTATGAATTTATTTCAGTTCTATTTTCATTTCAAACATTGAAATAATTTCATTGTTTTTTTTGAAACGATTCTCTATTTTCCCATTTCTAAATTCATTCTTATATTTTTAAATTATTTTATAATAACTATTCCAGTTTATCTCTAAACACTTTTTTATAAATCAAACTATTTGTTTTAATATAATTAAAACAAGATATTGTATCTAGTCCAATCAAGGTTCAATTTCTATTATTTAAAAATAACAAATAATATATTTTTTCTTTTAAAATTCGAATTCATTTCCAAAACATTTTATAGGTATTTAAATACTTATTATTTCAGGGGCAATGTTATTCAACATCTAAACACACAAAAATCAACAGCATATTATTTATCACATCGTATAATGCAATATATGAAAAACAACAATACAATTGTTGAAGAATCCAATTGGATCCCTCCAACCTTTTTCCCTATATCCACAGATGTTAATCCACTTAAATAACACTGATTTCATATCAATATGAAATATAATAATACATAAGATCAATAATTAACCAACAGTTTATATAAATAACTGGATCTATAACTTCAACCAATTTATAAGCAATTCATCAAAACACCCATCACACAACATTCAATCATCATTTATAACTATTAAAAATATAATTATAATATTTCAAAAATGGACTGAGTGTAACGACCCGGGTTTTCGCGACCTTGGTTATCGACATAAACTCAATGTCGACTATTCAAGCATCGGAAATATCGGATAGTTAACAGAAGGAAGTTAGAGGGTGAGAATAGATAAGATAGAAAATTAGAATATAAGAAGGAGAGGAACAACAACATCAGAGTAACACGAACCTCACAGCAGAACGAATAAAATATACTATATAACATAACTTTGAAATAAACATTTGTACTTGAATATACATATCATTATCAAAGTACAACACTTACAACACATCGGAAATAAACAATTGCTATAAAATCCTGAAGCCTCCTGCTCCAAGCTCTCAGTATATCTGTAAAATCCCGACTACTTAACTGCCCGTACAAAATTAGGAACCCAAGAGTTTAGGGGAAAAAAAATTAAACTCCGGGTCAGTCATGGGACGGGAGTGAGTAAACAATTTAAAACAGTTTGCAAAAATAAATGATATCTCATAAGACTACGCCGTATAACACGGAACGGGTTTTTCCCTTATGAGAATCTTAAACATTTCATTTAACATCAAAAATCCTTCAGAAAGGAACGATAATCTTTATATCAAACTCATTTGATATTATAATAATGCCCATCAACCATAATATAATAATCATCTAACAAAACGCTTTCATCTCACGTTCCACATACATAATATATAATCGAAAACCGTGGGTGCTTATTGGGTAATGAATTCCAACTGGCAAGATATGGGACCACCTTCCGACAGTGTATCTCTAGAGAGGAATACACCAGGTTCAACAAGAACATCTTGTAACCCAGGCTAAACATGACCAGTTACTCATTTCGCTTGAGTGTACCGAATGTATTATCACCAACGGTTGGGATCAGCAACCATTTCCCAAAAGGAAAAACATCGAAATAGATTATGGAAGTAAATGGAATTTCTCTAGATCAGGTGACAACACACTCTAATTGGAAGCTAACCACTTAGCCATACGACGTACTCGATTTTATACCATTTCCTGGTTGTGAGGCTAGAGGCCATAACGTATAGGTTACACCTTTATTTACTTTGAATGTCACATTGTCATACCCGCCAAATCTAAAATTGATTTCCCCATACCGCGGTTATACTACTAAGAGAAACGAATTCCTCCGCCACCAAACGTAAATATGTTTGAAACGATCAACTTACGCGATCCACCATATATACTCTGTTAGACACTCGTCCACTCAAGTTGTCCTGGGATTGGACAACCCAAAGGCACTATTCTGTAAATCCATCTTAGGTAATTTCTACCTAGGATTTACTGAACAACCCTTGCATAACTCCGTCTTCAATTTTCCTCATCATATTTGATTCGCAACGCTAATGCCATATGGGGTTCTTTTCAGATAATATATCTGATCCCGGTCTCTTCGTATCAACAACGAAAATGGTCAAAATATTTAATAGTCAGTGATTTAACTACCAAAGGAAAACATGTGTACAAACAACAGTCATATTCCCAAATGGAAATCTTACCGATCAATCATCATTTCATTTCCCAATTTCTCATTTATCGTTTCCATATATTCATAAATTCCGTATTTTCTAAAATTAGAAAATATACGTTATTAACTTTGGAAAACATTTACATTTATGATTCACGTTTCAGTATCTTCCCACCTCCATCAGTCTCTAACTGTAAACTACTAAGAGAATGACTTCCCAAGTATAAACCCCGAAGGTCGAAAACAACATCAGATCGATACCCAGAAAGTTATTCAACTCAACTAATTTCTAGCCAGTTTCTAATTTCAATAATTCCATTTAAATTCCTAATTCAAACCCCAAATTTCTTTATAATATTTTATTTGCAAAATATTAACTTTAATCTATTTTTCACATAGAATGCGAATAATATTTCTTTATATAAGCAAAACGGTTTGAATTCGTGTTTAAAAACAATACCTCAAACCCAAATTCTATTATAATATTTTATTTGTAGAATTATTCATACAAGTCTCCTTTTTATTTCTAACACTAAAATCTCATTTATAATTCCCTTTATATAATTCTATTTACTCTATATAAATCCTTTTATATAATTCTATTTATTTTATGTAAATCCTTTTATATGTTTCTATTCATTTCCCAATATTTCCTTAATTATATTATTCCAATTTTTGTTTTCCAAATATTACCTTTTATAATATCCTAATTATTTCATATATAAATATTTCATTTTCAATATTCAGTTCGAAAATTCCCTTTTTACATTTCAGTATTTCATATGGTATTTAATAACATGACCAGTGCCATCATAATCAATCACAGATTATATATCACATCATATATCACAATATATGAAAACAAATAGTATTATAAATATCGAAGAATCTAGTTGAATCCCTCCAACCTCTTTCCCTACATCCACAGATGTTAAACAATATAAATAACATCGATTTCTTTTCAATATGAAATATTCTGATAAATAGAATCAATATTTGATTAATGATTTATACATATATATATCGTTATCTATAATTTCAACCAATACATCAGCAATTCAACTAAACAATCAACACACAACAATCAATCATCATTTATTAACACTAGATTATATTTATAAAAATATAAACTGGTAGAGTTAGTGAGTTTTACTCACATTGGACGATCATCATTAAATAACGATAATTATGTTGATTCAGATCAGACAGTTTATTTCGCTATAAATTGTAACGAGCTCCAATTCACTCCTTGTTAGTTCCATTGTGTAGTCGTCGTCCATACGATCCCAACGAATCCTCTTTCATTGGATTTGGGTAATGTATAACAAAGTTATGATAAATTTAAGATGATACAATATTTAATATTAAGTTAAACTTAAATTAAAATTATTAGGGCTTTACATTTTTCATTTACCGGTCCAACCTTTTTTAAAACCCACAACCGTATGGGGATAGTTACTCTTCTTCTTCCCGCTACCTCCTATATTGTAACACCCCGTGTTTTCTATTAACATAAACTAACGAATTTAGGAATAATTAATTCTAAATTTGAGAATCAAGGGAAACGGGTTACGCAATTGTGTTCGTCTCGGAATTCTGGTTGAGATAGAGTCCGAGTTTGCGTGGATTGGACTTCGTATGACGAAGTTATGGCTGTCGGAAGTTTTCAGAAAATTCAAATATATTCAAACAGCTCGAAACCGAATTCAAAATTCAAAATAGAAGTCAGAAGCGGGTTGGGCGGGAAAATTCCCGCCCAAGACCCAGGTCAACCAGGGGGTCGACCCCAGTGTCTCCCCCTATAGGTCGACTTGGGGGTCGACCTACCCCCCCCCGGGGGAGATCTGAAAGATGACCATTTTGTGACTCAGTGCTGAGTCATTAGGGCTGAGGTGTCACTCTATCTTGACTGGATGGTCTTGATTGATTCTAGGTTGATCAGATGGCTTAAATTAATCCTAAATTCTTTATAAACACATGTAGTCTCAAACCCTAAAACCTAATCAAAATTAGAACCATGGACGTCATGCTATCACCCTACAAACTAAAGTAGTCGTCATCAACTAGAGGAAAAGTAAAGCTAATCAACTCAATTCAACTCAAGTCTATAACAACTATAACAACGAATTTGTCTACTGCAAAGGCGAGCTAAATCAATTTCAGAACACAGATCCCAGAACTCAAGACCTTCTTTAAGTTATGAGTTCAATTTCTTTAATAAGATAATTAACAAGTTAATTGGGTTGAGTTATAATTTGGGTTATATGGCTATGTTTGTGAAACATTGGGAAAATATGATATTTTGTGAATATATGCTAGTTGTTCATAATGACAGTTTTTGTTGTGGATTCCTTTGTATATGCCCAATCACCTATGTTCAACCTGATTCATGTTTGACATCATTTTATATGCCAGTTTGGATGTAGATTATATGCTAGTTTCTATGTGAATTGTACACAAGTTTACATGTGAACCAAATAAAGTGACTATATGCAAGTTTAGGTAGAAATTTGATTCACATATATGCAAGTTTACACCTTTAGATTTAGATCTATGACATACATAGTTTTATTCAAGTTTATGACTATGGCCTATGCAAGTTTTGGGTGAAAACTATATTTATATATGCAAGTTCACACCTTTTAGCCTATGTTTAGATTCATGACAATACCAAGTTTATGCTAGTTATGTTGTAATCCTTATTTGTAAGATTAGATCCATTTTGTGTGTTATGCAAATTTGCGATGTTTCTTCCCTTTTATGTCATTAGACTAATTGCTAGTCTAATACGTATATATATATATATATATTTCATGATAAGTGAACGAACAACGTGGGGACGATGGGGGGTAATATTGAATATACACGTATTGAGAATTGGCATATAATGGCCTTAAAAGGCATACAATTAATTTGAGGTAATAATTGGTATAATTTATATACCTGGAATAAATGGACATAATTTGGGTGACAATTATGGACATAAGTATATTTGGAATTTATTTACAAATTTGGATAGGGATACTAATCCACTTTGGGGTTAAATAAAGATGTGTAATAATAAACCGCCTAAGACACGAGGTTAGACTCTTTTGTGGTGTAAGACTGCCCGGACCCGCCCGACAAATCCGGCAGCCACAAATTCCAGTCTAATGTGAGAGCTCAAAGGTATGAATTAAATACGTAATAGTTGTAAAGACACGAGGTTAGGCTCGTTTGTGGTGTAAGACTTCCTGGACCCGCCCGGCAAATCCTGCAGCTACAAATGCCAGTCTAATGTGGGAGGTCTTTTACAAGGTTACCGTGTTAATGAATTAAGAAACACTTAACCAGATAAACATGTGGTGGGACATGGGGGGTTAAGTGGGTGCCTTGTGTGGCATGTGAAATACGATTAGATGCACTTAACCAAGATTGAAACATGTAAGAAGACATGAATAAGAATGGGGTTAAGTGAGGAAAACCTTAGAGGGGACCAAGCATAGGTGGAAAGCTTGTGTCATACATAGGGGCCCTTTTCAAACCAGTAACCCATTAAGTATCTTTATGGGCTCGACCCAAGTCGAGGACGGGACATGCATACGGGGTTTGATTGTAAGAGGTCAAAACGGGTTAGCGGTGGCAACGCAAGTCCAACGGGGTCATGTGCGTGTGTGGCCCCGAGCTGGTAGGTAAGACGTTGTTGCATCGTGTAGATAAGCTGTGCATTTTTGGTGGTATCGGGTTGCCACTTTGGGGAGTGATACACCCTACTGTGGGGCCAACATGGGTATCTACGAGTTAGGGAGCCGATCGAATAGGGGTAGTGGGTACACCAAGTGGAGATAGGGGAAGGCGACACCTATAAAGGTAGTTAGGGGTACACGAAACTACCATTATCATTATTAATTTCTGTTGGCGGGATCAACTTTTACGGTGTTTGGTGTGGTGCAATGTAGTAATTATCTTTTAGTGATTAGGTGCGCCTTTAACGTTATCCTTGTTCATCCTATTTCCTTTGTTTGCTCTGTCATGCCCATTGGTTCACAGTCATTTCCTTATTTTCCAGCTTATGCCTTATCCTAGTTGCTTAATGATTATATTGTTAAAGTTGTTGCCCTCACCAAACTTTATGTCTGACCCCCTTTGATTCCACCTCTTTTCTTCCTCTCCCCCCCAGGTGCTCAGGGTGGGACTAGTACTAGTGGAGCTTGATTTGGACAACTCTATCTCTTTCTTTTGGAAGTTACTTGGATCGCTGAAGTAAAGTTCAGCCTATCTTATTCATGGCTATTTTATGTTGGGGTTATGTATTTTATCTTATGTACTCAGAACTTATTTGCCAAGACGGATAATAAATGTATTTGGTTTTGTAGTTGGTTTTTGATGTGATGTAACCAAACTATTTCTCCATTGCAATAAAAGTGGTTTTTATTTTCCAAGTACCAATATATTTATCTGTCTTGTTTACTTTTCTATTCTATACACAATAAACGCTCCACCAAAATTAAGGCATTCCCTTTGTGAGTGACCTTAATGGAGATGGGGTGTCACACATGGTATCAGAGCAGAAGGTTACCAGAACAGATAAGATATTTTGAAAAACTATTTTTCAAAAAGCATTTTATAAAGAAATACTTTCAAAAAGTATGTTTTGAGGAAAGTATTTCTAAGAGAAAAGTTTATTTTAAAAACATAACTCCCAAGAGCCATATATCTTTCTTTCGAATTCTCTGTTTGAATCTCTTCATTTTCTTTTCAGCATGTCTGGAATTCCCGAGATACCCGAGGGTATACCGATACCAGGATGGTTTAGAAGGTATCTGGAAGCTAGGGCCAATATCGCAGGCCCAACAAATCCTCCTCCTCCTCTTCCTCCCCATGTTGATACTTTCGCAAAGATATGCAAGGACTTTCGGGCAATGGGAGGAAAACCTTTTCACGGGTCAGAGACGTTTGTTGAAGCTCGAAATTGGCTAAAGGAGGTGGAAGAATTGTTTGGAATCTTTGAGGTAGAAGATGGAAGAAAGGTCCAGTTAGCTGCCTGGTTAATGAAGGATGAGGCCTCATTACAGTGGGAGGTCACTAATGGAGAGCGTCCAGTTGATACATGGCCGGATTTCAGGCGTAGCTTTGAGGCAAAGTTTCTCTCATGGGCCAAAGAGAATCTATATGTGGAAAGGTTTTTGGCATTGAGGCAGGGAAATCTATCAGTGAAAGAGTACGTCAACAAGTTCAATCGGTTGTCGAGATTTGGGTTGGACTTGGTGAATACTCCTGAAAAGAAGGCCCTGAGATTTGTTAAGGGTTTGAACGAGCCACTACATGGGTTAGCTATGACCCACATCCCTATGGGGGCCACCTTTGAGAGACTAGTTGACATGGAGATTATGCATGAAGAGGAGAAAGGCGCCAATGCTAATAAGGCACCTGAGAAGAAAAGGGATCAAAAGAAACCACAACAGCAACAATAGAACAAGAAGGGTGGTAAAGACAACAATGGCAAGGGAAAGAAAAGATGCTTTAACTGTGGGACACCAGGCCATCTGAGCAAAGACTGTAGGAAGAAGAAGAAGACTGCTTGTTTCCACTGTGGCGAGGCAGGGCATCTAATTAAGGACTGCCCAAAGAAAGGGCAGAGGGCAGGGACTACCTTCGGAGGGCAGATTCAGGCTCTCATGGCACCGGGGCAGGCAAGGGGGCATGTCCAGACTCTCGTGTCCCCACTGCTGCAAGAACGAGGTAGAACAATTTCCGTTGAAAGTTTAGTTTATCTTTTTGATCATCCTATTCGCACACTCTTTGATTCTGGCGCATCACACTCTTTTATATCTACTGCTTTAGTTGAGTCACTACACCTAAACACCAGTATAGTAGAGGATCCCTTAGTTGTTTCAAATCCAATTGGGGGCTCGGCCTATTCGTCGATGATTTGTTTGGATTTGGAAATTTCTATACTTAGTGTTGGATTTAGATGTGATGCTTATGTTTTGGGCTTCACGGGCTATGGGTTAATTTTGGGCATGGATTGGTTATCCAGTAATGGAGCCGTCCTGGATTGTGAAAAAAGAGAGGTTAGGCTTATGACTCGCTTGGGCAACACTCTCGAAATCTCTTGTAATCCCATGAATTCTGTTATGCTAAGTTATCTAGAATCGCTTGACGCGTCAGTTGAGAATTTGCAGTCTGTTAGAGTGGTCCGTGAATACTCGGATGTCTTTGAGGAAGTAGAGGGCTTTCCTCTGAAGCGGGAGATAGACTTCCGCATATATCTAGTTGATAATGCAAAACCCGTTGCTTTACCGTTAGACACATGGCTCCAAGGGAGAGAAAGGAGCTTAGCAAGCAAGTGAAGGAGCTGCTACAAAAATGGTTTATAAGGTGGAGTATTTCTGAATGGGGTGCTCCAGTGGTGTTCACAACCAAAGCGGACGGTTCACTTCGCCTATGCGTTGACTATAGGGAGCTAAACAAGCCGGCCAAGAAGAATAAGCACCCATTGCCAAGAATAGATGATTAGTTCAATTGGCTTGTAGGTGCAACAGTTTTCTCCCAATTAGATCTGGCTACTAGATTTCATCAGCTAAGAGTGGCTGAAGATAGCATTGATAAGACTGCGTTCAGAACCCTGGACGATTTCTTCGAATGGCTCTCATGCCTTTCGGCTTGACAAATGCACCTGCTTATTTCGTCGATTTGATGAATAGAGTGTTCCAGGAATTTCTCAATAAATTCGTGGTGGTCTTCGTAGATGATATTCTGATTTTCTCAAAGAATGAGGAAGAGTACGCTTTGCATTTAAGGGAAGTCATGGATATTCTTCGTGCACATCAGTTAAAAGCAAAATTCTCCAAGTGCCACTTCTGGAAAGAAGAAGTAAGATTTCTTGGGCATGTGGTGTCCAAAGAAGGGTTAGCTGTGGACCCCGCAAAAGTAGTTGCGGTCCAGGATTGGAAGGTTCCAAAGAATGCAACCGAAGTCCGAAGTTTTCTTGGACTAGCAGGCTTTTATTGCAACTTCATTAAAGACTTTGCGAAAATCTCAGCTCCACTTACAAGGTTAACGAAGAAGAACCTGACTTTCACTTGGGATTTGGATTGCGAAGTCGCTTTCCAACGGTTGAAGAGGGCCCTGACAACAACCCCAGTTTTGACATTACTAGATGGGAGAAAGATGTTTACGGTATACACAGATGCATGCGGTACGGGACTAGGCACTGTTTTGATGCAAGAGGGGAAGGTAGTAGCTTATGATGGAAGGCAGTTGAAAGTGCATGAGAAAAACTACCCAACCCACGATCTAGAGTTAGCAACCATCGTTTTTGCGCTCAAGTCTTGGCGCCGCTATCTCTTAGGTGAGAAATTTGAGTTGTATACTGACCATAAATCGTTGAATTACCTTTTCTCGCAGAAAGACCTCAATCTAAGGCAACAAAGATGGATGGAGTTTCTCGCCTCATACGACTTTGAGATCTTCTATACTCCTGGCAAGGGCAATGTAGTAGTAGACGCCCTAAGTAGAAAGAAGCTGACCTTAAGTCCTTTCTTTGTAGAAAGGCAAAGTTTGGAGTACATAGCAAATTTTGATTTTAGTCCCTCTGTTGGTTATGTGACTGGCTTGATGGCAATGCTAGAGGTGCGGCCTACTTTGTTGGACATAATAGTAACCACACTACGAGAAGACCCTCAGCTAGTTGATGTGATAGATAAGCTGATTAGGGGAGAGACTTCTAGTCAACTTAATAGATACTCCGTCGATGATAAGGGTTGGTTGAGATGGGATGGAAGACTATGCATCCCGCAAGCAAGAGATTTGGTGAAGATGGTTCTGGAAGAAGCAAACCATTCCAAGATGACCATACACCCCCGTGGAGACAAGATGTATAAAGATATCAAAAGAGTATTCTTTTGGAAAGGCATGAAGAGGGATGTAGCTGAATTTGTTTCAAAATGCATGATATGCTAGCAAGTCAAAGAGGAGAAGAAGAAGCCTGGCGGTTTGCTTCATCCTCTAGAAGTTCCGCAACGGAAATGGGAAAGCATCTCGATGGACTTTGTTGATGGGTTTCCTAGGTCAAGAAGGGGCAATACCAGTATTTCGGTAATAGTGGACAGGATCACGAAAAGCGCTCATTTTATACCTGTCAAGAGTAGGAGGACCGCCTCGCCTTTAGCCTCCATTTATCTTAAGGAGATAGTTCGACTCCATGGGATACCCTCCAGCATAGTGAGTGATCGAGACCTAATCTTTACTAGCGAGTTTTGGAGGAGTTTGCAAGAGGCCGTAGGCACACAGCTATGTCTAAGCACAGCCTATCACCCTTAAACCGATGGTCAGACGGAAAGGGTGAACAAAGTACTGGAAGATCTTTTGAGACTATGCATTCTTGGCTTTGGAGGATCTTGGGAGGATCATCTCCTTTTGGTGGAATTTTCTTATAACAATAGCTACCAAGCCACTATAGGCATGGCACCCTTCAAAGCTTTATATGGAAGGCCATGTCGATCACCAACTTGTTGGTGGGAGTCCACTGATAAACTTATACTTGGGCCGGACATGATTAGAGAGACTTCAGAGAAAGTGGACTTGATATGAAGGAAAATGAAGACCGCCTAAGATAGACAGAAATCCTACACAGACAAGAGAAGGACCGACCTTGAGTTTGAAGTTGGGGATAAGGTGTTCCTTAAAGTATCTCCTTTGAGGAATGTCATCCGCTTTGGGTCCGTAGGAAAGTTGGCACCACGATTTGT
>CM060912.1:934624741-934675522 GCA_030737875.1 Allium sativum | reverse complement strand
TCAATTTTGCTTTGAATTGAAATGGAAGTTGAAATAGATTTGAAATGAATTTAAAACTGTTTATATAATTCGTTTTTAAATAGAAATCGACGAATATATTATATATTATATATAAATATATAATGGCCTGAATAGAACGCGCCGCGCCGCGGCAGTTCGCGAATTTCGACCATTTATTTCAAACGGACATTACGGAGATCCGACCGTCGGATTCTCCTAAGACCGGAACCGTTGGGTTCGTATCGAAAAGAGCTTTCTAACGAAGATTAGAAATTTGAAATCTAACGGTTGGATTTGGAATTATGTCCAAATCAAATTCGAAAAAGGTCGCTGTAAGTGCAGTTCGATGGCCATTGATGGAAATCGACTGTACGGGCCTTGATAAAATTATTAAAAATAGTAATAATTTGTGTAAATCATAAGAAATGATTTGTGAAGAATTGGGATGAAAAACTCCATATTTGAAAAGATAAAAATGGATTTTTATCGAAATGAACTAGTTTTGAACTAGAATTATAATTCTATTTATTTTTAAATAAATAAATTGAATTCGAAAAGGGTTTAAAAGTAACCAAAATTCCAATGATTGCATTGGAGTGGATTTGAATCGAAATTGTCTTCGGAATATTTCGATGTTGGAATTCGTGATTATACGCGTGTTATGGAAAGTTGAAAGATATATATGTATATCGTTATTTCCAATACGACATTTGTTAGTCGTAGAATTCGATATTGAATATAAGCCGATATATTTTCTATCAGAGCTTGTATTGAATATCGAATGTGATTTGGGTTTGTCGTGAATGGTGTCTTCACTACACTGTTCTTGAACCCAGTTGAGAAAAGATTAAATCTTTTTATTTAGATTTAATGAAGTGTACCAATTAAATGATATTTAATTGGAATTGAATTGATATTGATTTTTGGGTTATCGTGGACAGTGTTTTAAATAACACTCGTTCTTTAACCCGATAATTAATGGAATGATTTTTGGGTTTATCGTGAACAGTGTTTTTAATAACACTCGTTCTTTAACCCGATAATTAATGGAATGTGACTTTGGGTTTATCGCGAACCGTGTTTTTAGATGACACTGATTCTTTAACCCAGTCACAGATTAAAACTAAGTGGAGTTTTAATGAATCTTTAATTAGATTGAAAAGATCGAGAATGGAGTATCACCAGTTTTGCTCCAGGCGATAGTTAAATCTTTAATTAGATTTGAACGTGAAATTTAGAAACTAACTGTCGGTTAGCCAAGCAGAATGGTTTTCTGGATATTGATCTGATGTTGGTTTCGGCCTTCGGGGTTAATA
The DNA here is from genome assembly GCA_030737875.1 of Allium sativum. Classification (NCBI taxonomy): domain Eukaryota; kingdom Viridiplantae; phylum Streptophyta; class Magnoliopsida; order Asparagales; family Amaryllidaceae; genus Allium; species Allium sativum. The sequence continues at coordinate 934,674,206 of CM060912.1, read as the reverse complement.
TTTGGGGAATTATTCTCTTGATTAATTTACGGTTAGTGACTAATGAATTGGAATGAGGCGTATGTTGTGTTTGTGTAACACTTATTTAAATATACGCGAGTTATTCGGAAAGACCGGGTTTATCCCATTCTGGATAACTGATACGACGATAAGTCGAAGATGAAGACGATGGTCGAAGACCGGAGGTCTTCACGTCGTTTGGGTGATAACTGATGATCTTGATTGGGCTGTACACCCAAGAAGATGGAAACAGTTAGTGATCGTCCAGACGTACTTGGAGATCGATGGATATGCGGGGTACTAGGTGCCTCCGGTTTCGTTCAGGCCCAGAACGGACTTGTAAATGGACTGTGTGTCTGACATTGGATTTCATTCTGTGTGACTGATATCGGTTGCATAGAGTGGTTTGCCTGTGTGGCATGCTAAGATGCAAATGATCAAGGCTTCTGTTGAAAAGCAAAGTCTTGTGGTGATGATCAAAGCACGGCCTTTGTGGCGTAGCTTTGTGTAACGTTTACCTCGCGTGTTTCACACCCGGTATGAACCAAAAACGGGAGAGGACATCAGGGAGGACTTGCGTTTCTTTCTAGCTAGAAGTGGCGTCAGTGGTTTTACACGCCCTGACGAGTTTGACTTATGTGGTTGTTGCAGTTGCGAGGCGCCTCGGTTATATCGGTTTCGGCCGAATGCATTCTGGTCGGCTGACGGACCAGACTTACACCCCATAGGGTGGGGAGACGTATTGTTCAGGCATAATAATCCACTCCGTGTGGACCGGCCCTGACGATCCAAGGGGCAGTTGCGGCTGTTCCTGAGACACGGGCTAGAGCGTCTCGAATCGGTTGAGGACTATCTTTTGCCTCGGTTCATAGAAGGAAATCCAATTTCCAAATACGTGACATTTGCGGTTTTATTTGTAAACCTATATATGGCGACATGATATATGGTACCCATGCCGCCTATGATTGATACTTATGATTTGAAGTTGTTTTATACACTATGCACTTATAATAGTATCAAATGATTTGTTTTAAACGTATCAAGCATTCTTTGGCTGTTATAAGGGAAAACCCTATCCCCCGGCTTGCGTTGCATTGTGTGATAGGACCTGGGTCTTATAACAGCTTCATCTTCTTTATTTAGCATTGCGCTGTTGTTTTATGCACTGGTATTCTTGGGAGGAAACCCGTTCCGTGTTATACGGCGTGGTCCCTTGATTTACCTAATGATTTAAAAATAAAGATTAATAACTGTTTTAGTTCTCACACCAGTCACATGACTGACCCGGAGTTTATTGTTTTAACCTAAACTCTGGGTGCCCTTATTTTGACACGGGCAGCTAGTAGTTTTGGTTTTGCAGATTTATATTCACAGGATCCTGGTTTACAGCTGGAATGATATCCGGAAAGCTTTGTATCCGTATATCTCTTCTAGTTGTGTATTGTATCATTTTCCGCTGCTATGTATTTAAATGTAATTTAAATCTCTGATATTTCTGTGTAATATTTATTCATACTCTGTATATTCTTGTAATCTGATGCACTGTTGTAATATATAGTGAAATGTTCTTCTGTATGTGTTCTGCTGTGTCGTGTTCTCAAACGATAGGGCGTTTTCGAACGGTCTGGGTCGGTTTAGCGACTGGTTCGGACCGAGCGAAATTCCTTGCCGTCACATTTGGTATAACAACCCGAAAATCTGGGCCAGTTTAAAATTTTTATTTTGGCAATTTTAGCGAGTTTTAATATTTAAAATGAATTATTTTAAATAATATCGACGAGAAATTGGTTTTGAATATAATTCGAACGTATATATTATACGCGTCGTCGTTAGAATATAAATAATTATTTATAATTATAAATAGAATTGAAAATGGCGCGGTAGTTCGATAATTCGATTTCAAACTTCAATTGAATGTACCGGGTGCAAAACAATCCGGATTTTAGTGAAACCAAAAATAATGGAATCTAATAGTGAATATCTTTCCAACGAATCCGAAAAATCAAGATTTCATATCAGGAATCAAAAGAAATGTCCAGTTGAAAATTCTGAATAGTCGCTATGGAATTCAGGCCCTTAAAAATGGACATTTTGCAAACGAGCTCGGATTTCGACGAAACCACTTTTGTTGGGTCCGTGATGTTAAATTATTGCTAGATTCCAAGTTTCATAATTTTTCGAATCAATATGTGAGCGTGGCAAAAGAAAACGCGTTTGACCAGTTTCAGTTGATTTTAATCGACTGGAAATTGGCCATTTTTCATACGGTCTCAGAATTCGACGAAACTAGTTTTGTTAGGACCGTATCGTCAATACGAAACTAGAAAATATTTTTCTGGAATTTTTCTAGTTAGTATGTGACCCCGGTAATTTGAAATGTACGTTTAAAATTCAATATAAGGATTTAAATTGTAAATTTCAACGGAAACTGATTGTAACGATCAAACCAGCTTGCGATACATATCCCATTGTGTTCGGAATGGGGGTATTACTTTAGGGATGACAGTCGTTGGACCCAGTTCGGTGTTCGTATGTAAAAGTCAACTTTTAAGGAATAAAATAATTAAATAATAAAAAAAAAAACCCTTTCCCCTTATCTCTGGCCCCCCCCTTCTTCGAATTCATTCAGAAAAAAAAAAAAAAAAAAAAAAAACCCGATTGAAACGCGCGCCTCCCCCTGGATCCACCGCCGCCGACCCTCGCCTGCGCCCACCCAAACCCCCCCCCGCAGCCGCTGACCCTCGAGCCCCCCCTCCATCTCCACCTCGAGCGCAACCACCAAACCACCGCCGCCGCCCGAAGCTCGTGCCCACCTGGAGGAACCGACGCCCTAGCCGCCGCCTGAGACCACCGCCACCCCTCCGACCCCTCTTCTCCTCCATCCGCTGTAAGTCCCTTTCCCTTTTTCTTCTTATTTATTATTTTTGTATATATAACTGTTTTTTTTTATATATATTAAAAACGATTTTTTTTAGGATTATAAAACTGATTTGGTTTTAAGAATAAAAACTGATTTTTTTTAAGAAAGTAAAAACCTAATTTTTAAAAAAGAATTTTAAAAACCTGATTTTTTTTAAAATTAAAAAACTGAATTGAAAAGAAGTTATAAAATACTGATTTTTTTTATTAAGTTTAAATACTGATTTTTTTTATTAAGTTTAAATACTGTTTTTTTTATTAAGTTTAAAACTGTTTTTTTTAAAGAAAGTAAAACAGAAATTTTATAAAAGAAAGTAAAACAGAAATTTTATAAAAGAAAGTAAAACTGTTTTTTTAAAGAAAGTATAAAACTGTTTTTTTTAAAGAAAGTATAAAACAGAAATTTTATAAAAGAAAGTAAAACAGAAATTTTATAAAAGAAAGTAAAACAGAAATTTTATAAAAGAAAGTAAAACAGAAATTTTATAAAAGAAAGTAAAACAGAAATTTTATAAAAGAAAGTAAAACAGAAATTTTTAAAAGAATTTTAAAAACAGGATTTTGAAAAGAATATAGAAAAAACATACCTTGTTTGAAAATAGAAAGAAACATACCTTGTTTGAAAATAGAAAGAAACATACCTTGTTTGAAAAAAAAAAAAACATACCTTGTTTGAAAATAGAAAAAAAACATACCTTGTTTGAAAATAGATAAAAAAAAAAAACATACTTTGTTTTGTAAATAGAACTAGTGAAATGGAAATTCGATTTTTATATATTGAACTTTGAACTAAAAATTCGATTTTTATATATTGAACTTTGAAATGGAAATTCGATTTTTATATATTGAACTTTGAAATAAAAATTCGATGTTTATATATTGAACTTTGAAATAAAAATTCGATTTTTATATATGGAATAGCGAAGTAAAAAATTCGATTTTTACATATGTAGTGAAAGCGGACAACGAAAGCGACGAAAAGGCGAGTTGGCGAAGATTTCCTGCATTAGAAGTGCCGTGGAGCTAGGATAGTTATATGTGAGAATTTCTCACCTTTCAATTTAATTTTTCTAGTTATATATATACTAGGATGCAGACGGTGCTTAGTAGCACCCGACACAATCGTCCACAGACCATGGACTTGTTTGTTTGGCTGTTTGGTTATTGATTGTGATATTGGTTTGAATGTGGTTTGTGGTGTGAAAAATCGAATCGATAAATTGGTTAGGATTAGACGTGCGCCGTTATAAGGCGAGGGAGTAAGGCTAGGTTAGACCCTTACTCCAAATTTTGTGGTTTGCAAAATGAAATTGATTTGATTGATGAGTGAATGGCGTGGGCCTTCACTAGACCGGGGATAAGGCTAGGCCTCGTCCCGTTTCTAGTATCGTGTCGTTATGCCGCCGAAATTTTCTAAAATATGTTAGAAAAATAAAAATATCATTTTATTTAAAGAATGAACCGAAGAGAAATTCATATGTTGAAATAAAATGTTTTGTCGTTAAAAATATAAATTTTAACGTGAATGTGAATAAATAAAATATTCATTTGCAAACCAGATGGTTTGTTTATGTACACTTATTTGAAGGACATTGATTGGGTCGATAAATTTTACACATCGCCCAACTGCACAAATAAAATCTGTGTTTGATTGTTTGAAACCCTACACGGGTGTTGGGATGATATTTGACGTACACTAATCCCGATTGTTTAGTTGTGTGTCGATCGATTGATTGACAGACTGTTATAAGCGTTGAATATTTATATTTGATGCTTATACAGTGTAGAATGCACTTTGGATGATGGTTGATTATTCATCGTTATTGATATATGCATGTGTTGTAGAAAATCCATATAATTAACATTATATGGTAATTGATTGGGCCTCATTCCAGTATTTGAGAAAGAAATATTTGAAAAAGAAATATTTGAAAAAAAAATTATTTGAAAAAGAAATATTTGAAAAAGAAATATTTGAAATAGAATATTTGAAAATAGAACTTTATGAAGCCGTGTTGATTAGATTGACGCCATTTTGACGTGAACGATATTTATATCGATTTTATCGATTTCGAATTGAATTGAAAACGATTTCGAAATGAATTGAATTGAAAACGATTTCGAAATGAATTGAATTGAAAACGATTTCGAAATGAATTGAATTGAAAACGATTTCGAAATGAATTGAATTGAAAACGAATTCGAAATGAATTGAATTGAAAACGAATTCGAAATGAATTGAACCGAAAACGATTTCGAAATGAATTGAATTGAAAAGCGATTTCGAAATGAATTGAATTGAAAAGCGATTTCGAAATGAATTGAATTGAAAAGCGATTTCGAAATGAATTGAATTGAAAAGCGATTTCGAAATGAATTGAATTGAAAACGATTTCGAAATGAATTGAATTGAAAAACGATTTCGAAATGAATTGAATTGAATATGAATTCAAATTGAATTGAAATTTGAATTGAACAGAAATGAATTTTGAAACGAATTTATAAAGAAGAATTCAATTTTGCTTTGAATTGAAATGGAAGTTGAAATAGATTTTGAAATGAATTTAAAACTGTTTATATAATTCGTTTTTAAATAGAAATCGACGAAATATATTATATATATATTATATATAATATAATGGCCTGAATAGAACGCGCCGCGCCGCGGCAGTTCGCGAATTTCGACCATTTATTTCAAACGGACATTACGGGAGATCCGACCGTCGGATTCTCCTAAGACCGGAACCGTTGGGTTCGTATCGAAAAGAGCTTTCTAACGAAGATTAGAAATTTGAAATCTAACGGTTGGATTTGGAATTATGTCCAAATCAAATTCGAAAAAGGTCGCTGTAAGTGCAGTTCGATGGCCATTGATGGAAATCGACTGTACGGGCCTTGATAAAATTATTAAAAATAGTAATAATTTGTGTAAAATCATAAGAAATGATTTGTGAAGAATTGGGATGAAAAACTCCATATTTGAAAAGATAAAAATGGATTTTTATCGAAATGAACTAGTTTTGAACTAGAATTATAATTCTATTTATTTTTAAATAAATAAATTGAATTCGAAAAGGGTTTTAAAAGTAACCAAAATTCCAATGATTGCATTGGAGTGGATTTGAATCGAAATTGTCTTCGGAATATTTCGATGTTGGAATTCGTGATTATACCGGTGTTATGGAAATTTGAAAGATATATATGTATATCGTTATTTCCAATACGACATTTGTTAGTCGTAGAATTCGATATTGAATATAAGCCGATATATTTTCTATTCAGAGCCTTGTATTGAATATCGAATGTGATTTGGGTTTGTCGTGAATGGTGTCTTCACTAACACTGTTCTTGAACCCAGTTGAGAAAAGATTAAATCTTTTTATTTAGATTTAATGAAGTGTACCAATTAAATGATATTTAATTGGAATTGAATTGATATTGATTTTTGGGTTTATCGTGGACAGTGTTTTAAATAACACTCGTTCTTTAACCCGATAATTAATGGAATGATTTTTGGGTTTATCGTGAACAGTGTTTTTAAATAACACTCGTTCTTTAACCCGATAATTAATGGAATGTGACTTTGGGTTTATCGCGAACCGTGTTTTTAGATGACACTGATTCTTTAACCCAGTCACAGATTAAAACTAAGTGGAGTTTTAATGAATCTTTAATTAGATTGAAAAGATCGAGAATGGAGTATCACCAGTTTTGCTCCAGGCGATAGTTAAATCTTTAATTAGATTTGAACGTGAAATTTAGAAACTAACTGTCGGTTAGCCAAGCAGAATGGTTTTCTGGATATTGATCTGATGTTGGTTTCGGCCTTCGGGGTTAATATTTGGGGAATTATTCTCTTGATTAATTTACGGTTAGTGACTAATGAATTGGAATGAGGCGTATGTTGTGTTTGTGTAACACTTATTTAAATATACGCGAGTTATTCGGAAAGACCGGGTTTATCCCATTCTGGATAACTGATACGACGATAAGTCGAAGATGAAGACGATGGTCGAAGACCGGAGGTCTTCACGTCGTTTGGGTGATAACTGATGATCTTGATTGGGCTGTACACCCAAGAAGATGGAAACAGTTAGTGATCGTCCAGACGTACTTGGAGATCGATGGATATGCGGGGTACTAGGTGCCTCCGGTTTCGTTCAGGCCCAGAACGGACTTGTAAATGGACTGTGTGTCTGACATTGGATTTCATTCTGTGTGACTGATATCGGTTGCATAGAGTGGTTTGCCTGTGTGGCATGCTAAGATGCAAATGATCAAGGCTTCTGTTGAAAAGCAAAGTCTTGTGGTGATGATCAAAGCACGGCCTTTGTGGCGTAGCTTTGTGTAACGTTTACCTCGCGTGTTTCACACCCGGTATGAACCAAAAACGGGAGAGGACATCAGGGAGGACTTGCGTTTCTTTCTAGCTAGAAGTGGCGTCAGTGGTTTTACACGCCCTGACGAGTTTGACTTATGTGGTTGTTGCGGTTGCGAGGCGCCTCGGTTATATCGGTTTCGGCCGAATGCATTCTGGTCGGCTGACGGACCAGACTTACACCCCATAGGGTGGGGAGACGTATTGTTCAGGCATAATAATCCACTCCGTGTGGACCGGCCCTGACGATCCAAGGGGCAGTTGCGGCTGTTCCTGAGACACGGGCTAGAGCGTCTCGAATCGGTTGAGGACTATCTTTTGCCTCGGTTCATAGAAGGAAATCCAATTTCCAAATACGTGACATTTGCGGTTTTATTTGTAAACCTATATATGGCGACATGATATATGGTACCCATGCCGCCTATGATTGATACTTATGATTTGAAGTTGTTTTATACACTATGCACTTATAATAGTATCAAATGATTTGTTTTAAACGTATCAAGCATTCTTTGGCTGTTATAAGGGAAAACCCTATCCCCCGGCTTGCGTTGCATTGTGTGATAGGACCTGGGTCTTATAACAGCTTCATCTTCTTTATTTAGCATTGCGCTGTTGTTTTATGCACTGGTATTCTTGGGAGGAAACCCGTTCCGTGTTATACGGCGTGGTCCCTTGATTTACCTAATGATTTAAAAATAAAGATTAATAACTGTTTTAGTTCTCACACCAGTCACATGACTGACCCGGAGTTTATTGTTTTAACCTAAACTCTGGGTGCCCTTATTTTGACACGGGCAGCTAGTAGTTTTGGTTTTGCAGATTTATATTCACAGGATCCTGGTTTACAGCTGGAATGATATCCGGAAAGCTTTGTATCCGTATATCTCTTCTAGTTGTGTATTGTATCATTTTCCGCTGCTATGTATTTAAATGTAATTTAAATCTCTGATATTTCTGTGTAATATTTATTCATACTCTGTATATTCTTGTAATCTGATGCACTGTTGTAATATATAGTGAAATGTTCTTCTGTATGTGTTCTGCTGTGTCGTGTTCTCAAACGATAGGGCGTTTTCGAACGGTCTGGGTCGGTTTAGCGACTGGTTCGGACCGAGCGAAATTCCTTGCCGTCACATTTGGTATCAGAGCTTTGGTTTACAAAGCTAGAGAACAAGGCACATTAGAACCCTACGAAAGAATTCAGCAGATATTGGGTTAGTAATATCCAATTAGAATGACTCGTTAGAGATGGGATCAGTAGTATCCTAGAACGAGTGTGAAGAGTATATTGTTCAAATGAAAACATTCTTTGTTTTGAAAATTTAAATCAATTATTCGTATCTGATTATCTATTTATATTGAGTTGGACAGTCCAGTATATAAAGATTTTGCGTATACGTCTGATCCACGTGTATTTGAAATTTTAATATACTGGATAGATATAGATTCACACTCTAGTCGCCCGAAGATGATTCTGATGATAGTAGCTATATCATCAGAATTAGTGTTCGAGAGTTGAAGGTGTGATTTTCTATATATTTCCATTATGCTGGTGTGAGAACCAAAACTTATATATAGTTAGAACACATTGTTGTGAATTGGCATCAAAAACATGATTTTTTGTATATGTATCAAAATTATGAATTTGAAAACTCTAATTCACTAATTGATTGATGTTTGTGTTGTTTGTTTATTTGTTTGCTAATTTTGAACCATTTAGCCTAATTATATCAAATATTGAATTGTATTGAAATTTGGTCGCATTTGCTTGCATATACATATTCTTATATTGAACAGGTCATAGCAAGGAGGCTAGAGCAGAGAATAAAATTTGTTTGCCCGACAAATAGGTACATGTTTACTACATAATTTCCTGTTTTGTTTGGGTGATGATGATTTTGTGAGCCTATTGGCTAGCCGCTTGGCTTTTTCTTTTTCTTTTTGAGATCTGAAGGACCGGGGAAGCTATTTGAAATTCCCCGATGCTCCCGGTGCAGGGGAGGTTATGGCGAAATTTTTCGAAAATTTAGGGTGTTAGCCAAATTTTTGAAATTTTGAAAATTCTCAGAAACTAAAGAGTTGGAGAATGGAAGCCAGATCGAAGGTAGAGTTGATTAATCAAACTACTTTCGACTTTGTTCCTTTTCGGGGACGAAAAGTTTTAAGTGGGGGAGATTGTAACAACCCGAAAATCTGGGCCAGTTTAAAATTTTTATTTTGGCAATTTTAGCGAGTTTTAATATTTAAAATGAATTATTTTAAATAATATCGACGAGAAATTGGTTTTGAATATAATTCGAACGTATATATTATACGCGTCGTCGTTAGAATATAAATAATTATTTATAATTATAAATAGAATTGAAAATGGCGCGGTAGTTCGATAATTCGATTTCAAACTTCAATTGAATGTACCGGGTGCAAAACAATCCGGATTTTAGTGAAACCAAAAATAATGGAATCTAATAGTGAATATCTTTCCAACGAATCCGAAAAATCAAGATTTCATATCAGGAATCAAAAGAAATGTCCAGTTGAAAATTCTGAATAGTCGCTATGGAATTCAGGCCCTTAAAAATGGACATTTTGCAAACGAGCTCGGATTTCGACGAAACCACTTTTGTTGGGTCCGTGATGTTAAATTATTGCTAGATTCCAAGTTTCATAATTTTTCGAATCAATATGTGAGCGTGGCAAAAGAAAACGCGTTTGACCAGTTTCAGTTGATTTTAATCGACTGGAAATTGGCCATTTTTCATACGGTCTCAGAATTCGACGAAACTAGTTTTGTTAGGACCGTATCGTCAATACGAAACTAGAAAATATTTTTCTGGAATTTTTCTAGTTAGTATGTGACCTCGGTAATTTGAAATGTACGTTTAAAATTCAATATAAGGATTTAAATTGTAAATTTCAACGGAAACTGATTGTAACGATCAAACCAGCTTGCGATATATATCCCATTGTGTTCGGAATGGGGGTATTACTTTAGGGATGACAGTCGTTGGACCCAGTTCGGTGTTCGTATGTAAAAGTCAACTTTTAAGGAATAAAATAATTAAATAATAAAAAAAAAACCCCTTTCCCCTTATCTCTGGCCCCCCCCCCTTCTTCGAATTCATTCAGAAAAAAAAAAAAAAGAAAAAAAAACCCGATTGAAACGCGCGCCTCCCCCTGGATCCACCGCCGCCGACCCTCGCCTGCGCCCACCCAAACCCCCCCCCCCCCCCCCCCCCCCCCGCAGCCGCTGACCCTCGAGCCCCCCCTCCATCTCCACCTCGAGCGCAACCACCAAACCGCCGCCGCCGCCCGAAGCTCGTGCCCACCTGGAGGAACCGACGCCCTAGCCGCCGCCTGAGACCACCGCCACCCCTCCGACCCCTCTTCTCCTCCATCCGCTGTAAGTCCCTTTCCCTTTTTCTTCTTATTTATTATTTTTGTATATATAACTGTTTTTTTTTTATATATATTAAAAACGATTTTTTTTAGGATTATAAAACTGATTTGGTTTTAAGAATAAAAACTGATTTTTTTTAAGAAAGTAAAAACCTAATTTTTAAAAAAGAATTTTAAAAACCTGATTTTTTTAAAATTAAAAAACTGAATTGAAAAGAAGTTATAAAATACTGATTTTTTTTATTAAGTTTAAATACTGATTTTTTTTATTAAGTTTAAATACTGTTTTTTTTATTAAGTTTAAAACTGTTTTTTTTAAAGAAAGTAAAACAGAAATTTTATAAAAGAAAGTAAAACTGAAATTTTATAAAAGAAAGTAAAACTGTTTTTTTAAAGAAAGTATAAAACTGTTTTTTTTAAAGAAAGTATAAAACAGAAATTTTATAAAAGAAAGTAAAACAGAAATTTTATAAAAGAAAGTAAAACAGAAATTTTATAAAAGAAAGTAAAACAGAAATTTTATAAAAGAAAGTAAAACAGAAATTTTATAAAAGAAAGTAAAACAGAAATTTTATAAAAGAAAGTAAAACAGAAATTTTATAAAAGAAAGTAAAACAGAAATTTTTAAAAGAATTTTAAAAACAGGATTTTGAAAAGAATATAGAAAAAACATACCTTGTTTGAAAATAGAAAGAAACATACCTTGTTTGAAAATAGAAAGAAACATACCTTGTTTGAAAAAAAAAAAAAACATACCTTGTTTGAAAATAGAAAAAAAACATACCTTGTTTGAAAATAGATAAAAAAAAAAAACATACTTTGTTTTGTAAATAGAACTAGTGAAATGGAAATTCGATTTTTATATATTGAACTTTGAACTAAAAATTCGATTTTTATATATTGAACTTTGAAATGGAAATTCGATTTTTATATATTGAACTTTGAAATAAAAATTCGATGTTTATATATTGAACTTTGAAATAAAAATTCGATTTTTATATATGGAATAGCGAAGTAAAAAATTCGATTTTTACATATGTAGTGAAAGCGGACAACGAAAGCGACGAAAAGGCGAGTTGGCGAAGATTTCCTGCATTAGAAGTGCCGTGGAGCTAGGATAGCTATATGTGAGAATTTCTCACCTTTCAATTTAATTTTTCTAGTTATATATATACTAGGATGCAGACGGTGCTTAGTAGCACCCGACACAATCGTCCACAGACCATGGACTTGTTTGTTTGGCTGTTTGGTTATTGATTGTGATATTGGTTTGAATGTGGTTTGTGGTGTGAAAAATCGAATCGATAAATTGGTTAGGATTAGACGTGCGCCGTTATAAGGCGAGGGAGTAAGGCTAGGTTAGACCCTTACTCCAAATTTTGTGGTTTGCAAAATGAAATTGATTTGATTGATGAGTGAATGGCGTGGGCCTTCACTAGACCGGGGATAAGGCTAGGCCTCGTCCCGTTTCTAGTATCGTGCCGTTATGCCGCCGAAATTTTCTAAAATATGTTAGAAAAATAAAAATATCATTTTATTTAAAGAATGAACCGAAGAGAAATTCATATGTTGAAATAAAATGTTTTGTCGTTAAAAATATAAATTTTAACGTGAATGTGAATAAATAAAATATTCATTTGCAAACCAGATGGTTTGTTTATGTACACTTATTTGAAGGACATTGATTGGGTCGATAAATTTTACACATCGCCCAACTGCACAAATAAAATCTGTGTTTGATTGTTTGAAACCCTACACGGGTGTTGGGATGATATTTGACGTACACTAATCCCGATTGTTTAGTTGTGTGTCGATCGATTGATTGACAGACTGTTATAAGCGTTGAATATTTATATTTGATGCTTATACAGTGTAGAATGCACTTTGGATGATGGTTGATTATTCATCGTTATTGATATATGCATGTGTTGTAGAAAATCCATATAATTAACATTATATGGTAATTGATTGGGCCTCATTCCAGTATTTGAGAAAGAAATATTTGAAAAAGAAATATTTGAAAAAAAAATTATTTGAAAAAGAAATATTTGAAAAAGAAATATTTGAAATAGAATATTTGAAAATAGAACTTTATGAAGCCGTGTTGATTAGATTGACGCCATTTTGACGTGAACGATATTTATATCGATTTTATCGATTTCGAATTGAATTGAAAACGATTTCGAAATGAATTGAATTGAAAACGATTTCGAAATGAATTGAATTGAAAACGATTTCGAAATGAATTGAATTGAAAACGATTTCGAAATGAATTGAATTGAAAACGAATTCGAAATGAATTGAATTGAAAACGAATTCGAAATGAATTGAATTGAAAACGATTTCGAAATGAATTGAATTGAAAAGCGATTTCGAAATGAATTGAATTGAAAAGCGATTTCGAAATGAATTGAATTGGAAAGCGATTTCGAAATGAATTGAATTGAAAACGATTTAGAAATGAATTGAATTGAAAAACGATTTCGAAATGAATTGAATTGAATATGAAGTCAAATTGAATTGAAATTTGAATTGAACAGAAATGAATTTTGAAACGAATTTATAAAGAAGAATTCAATTTTGCTTTGAATTGAAATGGAAGTTGAAATAGATTTTGAAATGAATTTAAAACTGTTTATATAATTCGTTTTTAAATAGAAATCGACGAAATATATTATATATATATTATATATAATATAATGGCCTGAATAGAACGCGCCGCGCCGCGGCAGTTCGCGAATTTCGACCATTTATTTCAAACGGACATTACGGGAGATCCGACCGTCGGATTCTCCTAAGACCGGAACCGTTGGGTTCGTATCGAAAAGAGCTTTCTAACGAAGATTAGAAATTTGAAATCTAACGGTTGGATTTGGAATTATGTCCAAATCAAATTCGAAAAAGGTCGCTGTAAGTGCAGTTCGATGGCCATTGATGGAAATCGACTGTACGGGCCTTGATAAAATTATTAAAAATAGTAATAATTTGTGTAAAATCATAAGAAATGATTTGTGAAGAATTGGGATGAAAAACTCCATATTTGAAAAGATAAAAATGGATTTTTATCGAAATGAACTAGTTTTGAACTAGAATTATAATTCTATTTATTTTTAAATAAATAAATTGAATTCGAAAAGGGTTTTAAAAGTAACCAAAATTCCAATGATTGCATTGGAGTGGATTTGAATCGAAATTGTCTTCGGAATATTTCGATGTTGGAATTCGTGATTATACCGGTGTTATGGAAATTTGAAAGATATATATGTATATCGTTATTTCCAATACGACATTTGTTAGTCGTAGAATTCGATATTGAATATAAGCCGATATATTTTCTATTCAGAGCCTTGTGTTGAATATCGAATGTGATTTGGGTTTGTCGTGAATGGTGTCTTCACTAACACTGTTCTTGAACCCAGTTGAGAAAAGATTAAATCTTTTTATTTAGATTTAATGAAGTGTACCAATTAAATGATATTTAATTGGAATTGAATTGATATTGATTTTTGGGTTTATCGTGGACAGTGTTTTAAATAACACTCGTTCTTTAACCCGATAATTAATGGAATGATTTTTGGGTTTATCGTGAACAGTGTTTTTAAATAACACTCGTTCTTTAACCCGATAATTAATGGAATGTGACTTTGGGTTTATCGCGAACCGTGTTTTTAGATGACACTGATTCTTTAACCCAGTCACAGATTAAAACTAAGTGGAGTTTTAATGAATCTTTAATTAGATTGAAAAGATCGAGAATGGAGTATCACCAGTTTTGCTCCAGGCGATAGTTAAATCTTTAATTAGATTTGAACGTGAAATTTAGAAACTAACTGTCGGTTAGCCAAGCAGAATGGTTTTCTAGATATTGATCTGATGTTGGTTTCGGCCTTCGGGGTTAATATTTGGGGAATTATTCTCTTGATTAATTTACGGTTAGTGACTAATGAATTGGAATGAGGCGTATGTTGTGTTTGTGTAACACTTATTTAAATATACGCGAGTTATTCGGAAAGACCGGGTTTATCCCATTCTGGATAACTGATACGACGATAAGTCGAAGATGAAGACGATGGTCGAAGACCGGAGGTCTTCACGTCGTTTGGGTGATAACTGATGATCTTGATTGGGCTGTACACCCAAGAAGATGGAAACAGTTAGTGATCGTCCAGACGTACTTGGAGATCGATGGATATGCGGGGTACTAGGTGCCTCCGGTTTCGTTCAGGCCCAGAACGGACTTGTAAATGGACTGTGTGTCTGATATTGGATTTCATTCTGTGTGACTGATATCGGTTGCATAGAGTGGTTTGCCTGTGTGGCATGCTAAGATGCAAATGATCAAGGCTTCTGTTGAAAAGCAAAGTCTTGTGGTGATGATCAAAGCACGGCCTTTGTGGCGTAGCTTTGTGTAACGTTTACCTCGCGTGTTTCACACCCGGTATGAACCAAAAACGGGAGAGGACATCAGGGAGGACTTGCGTTTCTTTCTAGCTAGAAGTGGCGTCAGTGGTTTTACACGCCCTGACGAGTTTGACTTATGTGGTTGTTGCGGTTGCGAGGCGCCTCGGTTATATCGGTTTCGGCCGAATGCATTCTGGTCGGCTGACGGACCAGACTTACACCCCATAGGGTGGGGAGACGTATTGTTCAGGCATAATAATCCACTCCGTGTGGACCGGCCCTGACGATCCAAGGGGCAGTTGCGGCTGTTCCTGAGACACGGGCTAGAGCGTCTCGAATCGGTTGAGGACTATCTTTTGCCTCGGTTCATAGAAGGAAATCCAATTTCCAAATACGTGACATTTGCGGTTTTATTTGTAAACCTATATATGGCGACATGATATATGGTACCCATGCCGCCTATGATTGATACTTATGATTTGAAGTTGTTTTATACACTATGCACTTATAATAGTATCAAATGATTTGTTTTAAACGTATCAAGCATTCTTTGGCTGTTATAAGGGAAAACCCTATCCCCCGGCTTGCGTTGCATTGTGTGATAGGACCTGGGTCTTATAACAGCTTCATCTTCTTTATTTAGCATTGCGCTGTTGTTTTATGCACTGGTATTCTTGGGAGGAAACCCGTTCCGTGTTATACGGCGTGGTCCCTTGATTTACCTAATGATTTAAAAATAAAGATTAATAACTGTTTTAGTTCTCACACCAGTCACATGACTGACCCGGAGTTTATTGTTTTAACCTAAACTCTGGGTGCCCTTATTTTGACACGGGCAGCTAGTAGTTTTGGTTTTGCAGATTTATATTCACAGGATCCTGGTTTACAGCTGGAATGATATCCGGAAAGCTTTGTATCCGTATATCTCTTCTAGTTGTGTATTGTATCATTTTCCGCTGCTATGTATTTAAATGTAATTTAAATCTCTGATATTTCTGTGTAATATTTATTCATACTCTGTATATTCTTGTAATCTGATGCACTGTTGTAATATATAGTGAAATGTTCTTCTGTATGTGTTCTGCTGTGTCGTGTTCTCAAACGATAGGGCGTTTTCGAACGGTCTGGGTCGGTTTAGCGACTGGTTCGGACCGAGCGAAATTCCTTGCCGTCACATTTTCTGATCATTGTATTGACATATAAGAGGGATGGTTTTACGGTTTTACTTATGTACTATGATATTATGGTTTTCCACGAGACAGAGTTATGTTGATGACTATTTACTACGTATCATGTACTGTGATTTGACTTTCTTATTTAAATAATATATTTAAAGTTTTCGCTGCGTTTTATTTTTTATCATGTAAACTTTAGTCTCTATGTAGTTACTATATACCTAAGCGCTTCATATACCTTAACGCATCCTCATATGGGTGATGTTAAGGGGTGTTTCATTTGGTATCAGGGCCTAAGGATACATGACCAGAGTATTTTTTTTTGAAAAAATGTTTTCAGAAGTAAAGAATTTTCAAGTAAAACATATTTTTGAAAAAGATCCCCTCGTGTCAAATACAATATTTCCTTGCTCCCTTTTTGAATCCGTCTCTTTTCTTTTGAGCATGTTTGGGGCTCCCAACTTTCTTGACTATGTTCTCATTCTGGCATGGTTCCGTAGATATGTTGAAGCTACGGCGCCTGCTGAAGGGCAAGGAATAGCTTCGCCTCCAGCGCAAATCTCTTTATAACTTTGGTTATGAACTCAGATTTCACTACAAAATCCCTCTATATATTCTTCTCAGAATTAATTAAATCGCCTTACACACTTGATTACTACTCAAATAGATTTTATTTAAGCAGTGGTCACTTTAATTATTATCAATAATCAACTTCATCATTTACTTAAGTAAATACTGAAGTAAAAAACAATTTACTTCTTCATTAACTAAAATAGATTAGTTAATCACTTTTTAAATTAAAAATATTACATCATAGCTGATTACGTTAATAATCTTTAAACCACGTTAATTAAAAGTAAATTACACTTGAGAATATTATTAAATTTAAACGACTATTCGTTAAATTATCTTTATTAGATTAATTGAAGAACAATTAATCTAATAACCAATTTTAAACAAAACAGTTGACTTAGTCAATTTTAACCATTAGTTAATTCGTTAACCGATTTCAATTGCTTTTTTTCATTATATTAATATAATTAATCTAATAATATTGTTTAATTCTCTGCTTAGCAACAATTATCCCCAATTATTAATCTGAGGGCAATAAAACTTATTAAACGTTAAAACAAACCATTTATACTTACTTTACAAAAAAAATCAACTATAAAATATTAATTTATTAATAGAACTACTATTGTTAAATAAAATATAATTTAAAATTTCACTTCAGTTATAAAAGTAATTTTTATAACTTAACTCCGTCAACTCGCCTGTCGGCAAATCAACGTCTTAACAAAAAGGTGGATTTCAGGTCATATACTTCCAACCCCTTAATCAGTATCGTCTAGTGATTAAAATCACATCAACGTTGAATTTCAATTCAACGTTCATCATCCAAACAAGTCTTCAATGTCAATTGGGTTTAACAGTTCATATATAAATAATATGGAAACAAACATCTTACATATATTTGAGGAATCTGGTTGGATCCCTCCAACTCGTTCTTCCATGCATCACAACTTGTTATAACATTTTATAACAATATATGAAGTAAAAATTTCATCCAATGCATTTAAACGACGTAAATATAATTAATGTCAATCAATAATAAAAAAATAGCATTCAAGTCATCCAATATTTATTATCAACGATAAATATGAATTTTATCACATCTTAAGATTCCAGAAAGAGTGAGATATGAAACACCCCGCCTCTGTTAAGGTCACTCACAAAGGGAATGCCTTAACTTTGGTGGAGCATTATAGGACAAAGATGCAGATAAATTACAAGACAGACAGATAAAGCAGCGGAAAGTAAAGTCATTTTATTAACAACTTAATTCAATCAAGCTTTTACAACAATTGTCTCAATCATCCTTAAAAGTAATACATAGAAAATCTGTCTTGATTCAAAAACTTCCAAATATAAAAGAAGCATAAAAAAACAATGATATTCCCCAATAAAGCATGAACCAGCCATAGCACTGGAAGAGAGAGTCCAAAGCAATACATCTACTTTCTTCAAGCTGGAAATAATCCGATCTAAGCTGAAGTATTCCCTCCCTGCGGACCTGGGAGGGAAACGGAAGAAAAGAAGATGAAAGAAAATGGGTCAGACATGAGTCTGGTAAGTCCAGTGACTATTTAGCATGTAAACAAGAAAAAGGTTACGACATGAATAAACTGAATCTAGGACATCACCCTAGGAATAAGAAAATAAGGCTGAATATGCTACCCATTTTACTTCTCTGCACCATCTAACTAGTGACCCAACTAGTAATCTGTATAAAATGATAACGTGATCCCAATCCCCATAATTGTGGTAGCCTTCAGGTGTACATCTATCGTGAGGATTCCACCTCAATCAGCCTAATTTCCATGAACATGTTAGATGTACCCTTACTGCCCTATCGATCGGCTCCTTACTTGCATAAATGTTCCATGTGTCTGTGTCAATCGGTCCTCTCTTGCGTGTAGATACCCTGTGCTGGTCCCACCATAAGGTGTATCAATCTTTATGATAGCGACCCGACACGATTCAAGATGCACAGTGTATAACTACTGGTACTCAGTGTCTGCTTTTTCCCACTTCGGAGTACGTGCATGCCCGTAAACCGTCGGAACCTACACTGACGTACCCCCTGCCGCTGTTTTGACCGCTTATAATCAACCCAGTAATCGTGCCCCACCCTGCCTAGTTCAGGGTACCATGATACATCTATGTGGGTTACTGTTGAAATAGGTCCCTGTTACTAGGGTTTCCTACTGGTTAAGTTTGTGGGCCTATATATACAAATGTTACCCACCTACACGAGATGTACTTAACCCTCCCACCGATTCTAGCATGTTTTCTTAACGGTTAAGTTTGTGGGCCTATATTTACTAATATTATCCACCTACATGAGATGTACTTAACCTTCCTGTCAATTCAAGCATGTTTATTTAACAGTTAAGTTTGTGGGCCTATATTTACTAATATTACCCACCTACACGAGATGTACATAACCCTCCCATCGATCCAAGCATATTTATTTAACGGTTAAGTTTTGTGGGCCTATATTTACTAATATTACCCATCTACACGAGATGTACTTAACCCTCCCATCGATCTAAGCATATTTATTTAACGGTTAAGTTTTGTGGGTTTATATGTACTAATATTACCCACCAACCCGATATGTACTTAAACCTCCCATTCATCGTGTCATGTTGGTTAAGTGTTCCTTATTTACTTAACCCCGCCCGTTCACCAAGTTATATTGGTTAAGTTTTTTCTTGTTAACTTAACCCCACGTGTTCATCATGTTGTATTAGTTAAGTGTCATTAATCAATTCAAGTTAACTTAACCCCACGTGTTCATCATGTTGTATTGGTTAAGTGTCATCAATCAATTCAAGTTAACTTAACTCACTTACTTGTCATGTTACTTTGGTTAAGTGTTGCCTTCTTGTGTTAACTTAACCCCACCATAAATCAAGTTATATTGGTTAAGTGTTGCCCTCTTGTTTTAACTTAACCTTACCACAAATCAAGTTATATTGGTTAAGTGTTACCCTCTTGTTTTAACTTAACCTTACCACAAATCAAGTTATATTGGTTAAGTGTTTCTTATTACTTAACCCTACCCATTCATCATGCTATACTGGTTAAGTGTTTCCTATTAACTTAACCCTAGTCATTCATCTTGTTATATTGGTTAAGTGTTAACTTAATTAACTTAACCCTACCATTCATGTCTTAGCTTTAATTCATTCATTAAAGCACCAACCACTCACATTATACAGGTATTGTTGCGGTTACTGGATGTACCGGGCGGTTCCGGGCAGTTTTACACCGCAACTCAGTCTAACCTCGGGTTCTTTTGGGTTTGATGCACCAACCTCTCACATTAGATATATATTGTTACGGTTGTTGGATGTGCCGGGCGGTTTCGGACAGTCTTACACCGTAACTCAATCTAACCTCGGGTTAGGCATATTTGTCTTCTCTAAATTTACATATTTACCTTCTATATTTATATGTAAATTATTGTCATTCAAGTCATGCCCAATTTCTCTCTAAATCATGTTCATAATTTTAGGTATATAAATTATACCATTTCAATGCCACTAATCATTTAAAATATGCCAATAACATGTAACTTCATGTTTTTCCCAACGTTACCCCCGCTAAATGTAACAACCCGTTATTTTTAACGATTTAATTTCTGATTTAAAATCGAATTTTTTATTTTTGGAAATATTCTATAGTTTCTAGTAATAAAAATTTGAAATATGAAATACGTTCAGTGAGATATAGCAGTAGTGAAAATTTGAATGTTTGTCGATCGCGCAATTTCCAGTGCAAAGCGGCGCATAACAGTTCAAATTTTAGCGATTTTAAAATCTCTCCGAAACCAATTCGGAAAAACATGAAAAATATTCTAATCGTTATCACGAATCCAACGGTGAAATCCGTTTCGCGAAAATCGAAAGTTTTGACATCCGTTTAATTGTTTTCCTGCCCAAATTTTATGTTTAAAGGGGTTCGTAATGCATTTTTGAACGGAACATCCTGACACTGCAAATAATATATCATTGTGTCCGTCTCGTCGTGCTGATTATCCCAATATATCCATTTGTCAGTTTTAGTGTTCGGTTCGCGATGAAATCACAAAAATGCTTGCGTAGTTCATTTGTGAAACAAAGTCATTTGAGTTCGACATGTCCATATTCGGATCCCGCATATGTTTCTAGCCAATTTGGATCTGCAAAACCTTTCTTTTTATCTTAATAAAGCATTCAAAAAATTTTTTTCCCAACTTGGACACAAGTCTTTGTTCTCAAAGGCCATGCATGTATTTTTGTTCCATATACAACTTATATTACATCCATTTGTTTGCTCCACATTATTTGTTTTCATCTGTATATATATTTCTTTGGAGTAAGTTCACTTCCCAAACCTTTTGTCCCTTCCCATTTTCGTTTTTGTTTTGTTTCTAAACAGCCACCTTATATTTTCCAACATGTTTCAATGCATCTTTAACTCCACGCTTCCAATTTTCAAGCATCCCTTTTGTTCCATGCATTCACGTTCAACTCTTATATTTTAAGGCATGCATGTTCCCAAATGCCTTGCATTCATTTGGGTTTCAAGAGTCATATGTATAGTTCTTTACCTATTGCTTTCATGCAACAACAAAAAAAGCCATGCCATGATGTCATCCGTTCAATTCGACCGTTTGTTTCTTTATTTACATCAACTTCAAGGATTGTTTTATTCAAAATTCGGTCCAACGTCTACTGATTTAAAAAAAAACAACGAGTTCAAAGTTTGTTTATCTTTTCTCCCCACGTTTTCTTTGATGCCGATAAAAACACGCTGGAATTGCTCCACCCCATATCTTCTTCAATACTGAAATGTTCCATACATTAAACTGCTCACCCATTTCTTTCAGATCAGCCATTTTTGCCTTCTTCCATTTTCGTATGCCTCCCCACTTTAATTCCATTTTGTCTTCATTGTGAAAAGAAATAATTTGCTGCAGTTCTCTCTCCGCCCTCTGCCTGAAACTGCCCGTCTCTCAGCCAAGACCGACACCATCTCCAGCTCGCCCCTCCCCACTCACACTGACCCAGCTCCGACCTGAGTCGACCCTCCTGAGCCGCCTTCCCATCTCGAACCCATCATTGGAGCCAACCGATCCTTGCGTCCCCTCTCCATCAGCAGCTCGTCCATG
The DNA here is from genome assembly GCA_030737875.1 of Allium sativum. NCBI lineage: Eukaryota > Viridiplantae > Streptophyta > Magnoliopsida > Asparagales > Amaryllidaceae > Allium > Allium sativum. The sequence continues at coordinate 934,652,212 of CM060912.1, read as the reverse complement.
GAAGCACCGAACCCAACGACCTGCCGACCCCATGAAACCACACCTAACGCCATCCGAGCCCCTCCGACTGCCTTCACCAAATTCACCCGAACCCAATGATGTCGAACCCCATCACTGCAGCACCAAACCGCTCCGACTCCCCTTTTCTCTTTTGTGTAAATTATATACAAACGTATATATTTATTGTTTAAGTAAAAGTGTGTATTTTAATATACTGATATTTGTTGTGTTGGTTTGTCCTGTGTGGGTATATTGTTTGTATGTGCGTGAGTTTGTATTGTATCTTGCCTATGGCGTGAGTGTTATGCCTGTGTGGGTTTGTTATGGTGTGAGTTGTGTGAAGTTATCCGTTTTGAAAATCAACGTGTACATGTATTTTGTGTAAAAGTTTATATATATATATATATATATATATATAATGTTTTGTGTGTATTTTCTCGTTATGTATTTATATATGTACAATTTTATGTATATATAGTTCGGTGTGTGTTGAAATTTGAAATGTATATATATATATATATATTAATTTCATTGTGTGTGTATATATAAGTATATATTATTTTTATATATATTAAAAAAAATTGTGTTTACTTTATTAAGTCGAGTTGGTGTTAAGTTCTGAAATCGTTCCCAAACCTGGCCTCCTCTCATAAAATAAAATAATATTGAGCAGTCATCGAGTTGGATCCATTATGAATCATGCCTGGAAGTCGTCGGTTGATTTGGTGTTAGTCCGCCTGTTATCTCTATTTCTGTGCCACGAAAGGTGAGTTTATCTCACACCTGACTCACATTATTTCACAGATGTTAGATCAATAATGAACTGTTTTATGAAATGTATATGATTGCTGATAGAAATTGTTTGATTTGATATATATGCACATTTTATATGTGACACGATATATTCATATGACACGTAGTTGCACTAATGATATATGCTGTGATTGTTGCTATGTGATTGTTGTTTGTTTATACCTCTAGTTTAGGAAAAATCACTAAGGGTTGAAATGATACATACCCGAACGGACATTAGAATAAGGAAAAACCGTTATGGGTTGAAATGATAGACCTGAACGATTTTTACTGAATTTGGGATCGCGGGTCGAAATGATAGACCTGTAGAAATTTTATAAATTACGGGTTGAAATGATAAATATCCGTATCACTTGACCATAGGGTAGAAAACTATATACGGACACCGTTGGTCGTATTTTTGAAATATTTTGATTTGGGAATTTTATTTTTATAATAACTTAAGATTTATTTTATTTTATATTTTTATATTTTAAATATTTTAAACTTAAATTTTTATAGTTTGAATTATATGTTTTTATATGATTTTTATAAGTAAATACAGATTTAATGCTTATTTAAGTTTTACTTATAATTTATTTATTTTAAACTATATAATTTAATTATATAAGTATTTTTAACTTTTTATATTATTATAAATAATTATCTTAAACTTATTTTCTATATTATTTTAATCTTATATATGTTTATAATCTATATTCTAATTAATTTTAGAAGTTTATAAACTTATATATATATATCTATTTTCAAAATTTATTTTCTTATATATATTTTATAAACTTTAATAATAAGTGTCAAGATGGATAAGTTAGATTTTGCGATTTAAATTCGAAGTTTAAAGGTGTAAATTTGTATAACGATATTTGAATAACAAATGTACTCATATTAAGTTATGAATTCGAACTGATACGAACTTTTAGTAGAAATGAATTTTAGTTGCGTAAATTGATGCTTAAATTAAAATTTATAAGTGAAATGAAATTGTATTCGAATTGTTTTAAGTTATGAACTTTGATAAGAAATGAATGTGAATTGGGTAAATTGATTTATTTGAAATTTATAATCGATATGAATTGAATTAAATTTTAAGTGATTAAACATGAATTGGAATATATATAGATGTTATATGCAAAGTTGATTTTATATCGTTTGGTTTAAATTAAGAATTTGTTAAATCGATGTAAAAAGAATGGTTTTAAATCTTAATTTGTTCGAATGGAAATATAAGATTTTGATTCAAATGTAGAAGTAACAATTTTAAACTATATGACTTGAATTATAAGTACGATATAATTTGTTTAAATTGAAATGTAAGTTTTGACTTGAATCGTATATTCGAATGTGAACCAAAATGTTGGATTTAAATGAATCAACTTGAAACGATTTCTTATAAAGGAAAATTTTGAATTATTTAAATTGTTTCGAACTTGAATTCTTGCGAATATAAACCGAACCTAAAATATTATCAAAGTTAAATGTTTGGTATTGATTTAAATGGAAATTAAGACCTTTTAAGATATGATTTTAATATAGGTCGTTTTAAATTGAAATTCGTTATACGTATATTTTGAAAGTTTTATCGAAGTTAAAAGTTATAGTATTAGTTTATACTATATTTGGAATCTTTACGATATGGTTTTAAAACGATTTGGGTTAAACGATTTGAGATGTTTTCAAATTTAAATATAATCGAAGTTAGATATTTAAATTTGATTTCAAATTTGAAATTGAAATTTTGTATAATTGATTTTATAAAGTGATTTATAAAATAATGACCACGGTGTGAAAATGTAAACGTTTGGTTGTTAAAGAGACCGGGATCGGCTATTGTCATACTCTCTGCCAATACCAAAACCCACTTTAACAATTGTGTACGCGGTGGAGTTCCAGAATGAAGGGGATGATTTGGCGAACGACTCCATTTTATTTTATTTCATATTAATTACGAGACCCTGACTACCTTGAGTCAGCTCGATGTGGCTAAAACAGGAGCTATGCACGGACCAAATGAGGTCATACCTCTTATCGAGCACACTTCTTCGATATTATTCTATTACTGTTGAGATTCGATTTGGGCCCTTTTGATTATGGGAGTGTGTATCGAGGTGGGCGGTAGTAGCTATTATGCGTTACCACCAGTCCGGCTCTGCAAACGGTGAATCCACCCTGACATTCCTTGCGTGCCTTGTCACATGCCGTATACGATCCAATAATCATGAATCTTAAACATATGGAATTACACAGGTTTAACAAGGCATGTAAATATGAACTTTTATCTTGGATCCAACAAACATGAATCTTAAGCATATGGTTTTACACAAGTTTAACAAGGCATGTAAATATGAGCTTTAATTTTGGATCCACTTTTCATAGATCTAAATGTGAATCTAAACATAATACATATCGTAGCCTAACAACTTGCATGATTCAATAAACATAGATCTAAATGTAGATCTAAACATAATACATGTCTTAGCCTAATAACTTGCATGATTTAATAAACATAGATCTAAACAACTTGCATGATTCAATAAACATAGATCTAAGTGTAGATCTAAACAACCTGCATGTTACATAACATGAAAAAGTCACCATATATACGATTGGTTTAACATCAACATACAACCACAATAATCACACAAGCATATACGATAGAATCATTACAAGAATAGGCATAAATCAGCATCGTCATTATCTAACAACTAGGAATTACTCTAGTTTTCATTTTATTACAAATCACAACTTTTAATCGTTCACATCTAAATGATAACAGGACTTACAAAAAAAGAAAGTCTTGTTTTTCTAGGATCTGTATTCTGAAATTGAATAGCTCTCCTTTGTTGTAGATGTTGGATTCTCTTAGTTGAATTAGATTTGGTTTGTAATTCCTAACTTGCTTCCTAGTTGAATGAGAATGGTGGCTACTCTAGGTTGAGTGTTGACAGCATGACGGTCTTAGGAATATTTTTGTGTGGCTTAGGGTTTGGATTTAGGTTGCTTATATAGAAGTTTGATTTAATAGGAGCTGTCAGATCAACCTAGGGCAAATCAAAGCCATTCAAGCCTAAGAGAACCAACCAGAACTTGCCACACAAGCCCTAATGACACAGCAGATCGTCACACAAAGAAAAACGTCAGCTTTCAAATCTGATCCGAGGGGGAGGTCGACCCCTAGGTTGACCCCCAGGTCGACCTATATATAGGGAGGTCGACTCCCTGGTCGACCTGGCCTGGGGTAGGTCGACCCTCAGGTCGACCTGCCGTGGTATATAATTTTCTGAATTGTTTTATATAAATTTCTGAAAGTTCTGAGGGCCATAACTTCTTCATACGAAGTCCGATTTTCGAAAATTTGGACTCTATTCCAAGCAGAATTTTGAGACGAACACAATGGCGCAACCCGTTTCACCTATTACTCACATTTGTAATTAATTATTCTTTAATTCGTTACTTTAATTTTCTCAGAAAATACGGGGCGTTACAAGATAACTCACATTTATTTCGATTCGATGAATTCACGTTGTTTCATTTGATTTTAAACAAGCTTTTAAAATTAAATGAAAATCAGTTTGCTTTCGATCCCTCCCAAACCAGCTCAACAACATAGCATTCTTGATTACGATCCCAGCGACTCCAATTTTGTTGAATTCTACATTGTATGAACGAGTTATCGCCATCACAACACCTAAATAAAATAAGCTTTAACTTTAATAACTATTGATTAATTGTGTTTAGTTTACCATCTTTACTGTTAATCCATCGCGCTTATCACCCTTGCTAATCACGCGTTTTCGACTGATATACCCAGTTAGCCCCGATATCACCTTCTTATCAGCCTCATCTAAAGGCACAATCACCCAAACTCGCCGCCGCCGTCAACGTGGCACACTGAACCCAATGTCGACTCCTCCCTCAGACTCGCCATGCCATGGTGCCCCTCCTCCATGAAAGCCGACCTCAGACCATCGCCCCAGCCGCCAGGATTCCGCCCGAAATGAACTCTATTCATGACCAGATTTTGTTGCCTCCAGCTCACTAACAATGGCCGGTCCACCACCGCACAAACAACCTCACCTTCCTCCTCCTTTTTCCTTTTGACCGCAAACCCTCTCGACTTTGTAATCGACCGGAAAACCCAAATCTTCCATTGTGACTTCAAAAAAATCACACCTCCGATCAACTAGCAACCACGATCAACTCTGACCATATCAGACGACCCGACCAACATGAAAATGGTCGACCTCTCTCCCCACTAGATTTTCCCTTCACCCTACCTTCGGCAATCAACCCAAAAACGAAACCACCTTTCCTCGCTGTCTTCCTCGATTCCGTCCACTACAGTGCACCGATTACCACCATATTTTATCAACATGTCCCCCTCGACACACTCTCCAACATTCCAGTTGACGATATCCTCCAATTTCCAATCATTTTGAACAAATAAATTAAAATGTAAAAAGTGGACTTAATTGGAAAAGTGTAGGCAGTTAAACTAATGGGGTTAGGTTAGCCTTAATTTAGGGCAATATTTATAAGGAAGATTTATATTATTTTATCTTGGGATGACTAATGATATTTTATTGAAAACGACTAACGATATTTATTCGTGCCTATCGCCATTTCCGATCAATGTTTATTGATTCGTATAGTCACATACGAACTCCATTCGCGACATGAATGGACATCTCCGGACCCAATGAAACTTGTTTCGTTGAAATCCGAGTTCGTTTTCCCAAATAGCACTAGTTTGAGTTCAAATGGTCGATTTATTTACATTTAATTTTTTATGTGCACACAAAATAACTCTGATTGATGCAAAACTCGAAATCTAGGAATAATTAGTTATTACGAATTTAATATAATTTGTTTCGTTGAAATCCGAGATCGTTTGGATAATTGTCCTTTTTAAGAGTATAAATTAAATCAAAATAAATCAATTTTAAAATACCTCGATATAATAATAATAAATTATTATATTCGAGTAGAATTTCATATAGTTTCAAAATAAATTACTTCGGGTTGAATTTCAAGTCAAAACGATATTCAGTATATTAAAAATCCTTTTATTTTATTAATAAAATCATTATGGTTTATAAACGATTCCATAGTGACCTTTTAAAATTTTGATTTGAACATAACTCAAAATTTACAATATGAAATCCCGATTTTTTTCTTCCATTAGAAAATTAAAATCCAATTGATCTGAACGATTCTTGTTTCAAAGAATTCTGACTTATATTGGATCCTGCATGTTCATCAAATGTTAAAAACGTAATATTATGAACTTCCGCGACACTACAGCCCGTTTTATAATTAAATTGTAAATTATACGTTGAAATGTCATTTAATAAACGAATTCGTTATTATAAATTCCATTCTACTTAAATAAATCTTTTTATATTGCCAAATTCATACTAAACTACAAATACAACTAATTCTGACTATTACGGAATTAAATTTATTATTTTGTTATTACTAATAATAAAATATTCAAAACCATTGAATTCAACCCATTTAAATTCCAAATCAACATTTAAAATCAACTTTAAACGTTTAATTAAACGGTTAAAAATTTTGGTCGTTATAACTTCATAGACGGGTTGCCCAGATCGAGAAAGGACAACACCAGTATTTGGGTTATAGTAGAAAGGACCACATATCCTAGTTTCTCACTCCTCCCTCTAACTCTCTCAACCCCCACTAATTAAATTATAAACGGGTGGCCCAAATTGAGGTGCTAAGAAAACGGGGTGTCCTGGAGCATCTCTCTCTATATATATATGTATGTATATATATAGAGAGAGAGAGATAGGATCAGGAGCACCCACTTTAGCCCCCTGATTTCCACCACATATTTCTGTTTCTCTCTCTACCTACTAACTCTCTCTCCCTCCACTAACTTATTTAAATATAAATGGGTGGTCTAGGATGAGGGGCATTTGGGGTGCTATAAATTTGGGGTGCCATAGAACCTACCTCATATATGTATATATATATATATATATATATAGGAGCGTTCCGGGGCACCCATGTTGGTTCGTGAGCTACCATAATCCAAATTGAACAAGAATTTGTAAATGTTCAATCCACATATATATTATCATCTATCCAAAATTTGAGCTCGTTCTGACATTCCTAGAATAATATATTTGATGTTTAAATTTAATGGTTTGATAAATGACTGAAAGGTGAATAATTGTGTTAAAATTCTGAAAATGTTACGAGTGCTAGAACGAGCTCAAATTTTGGATAGATGATAATATATATGTGGATTGAACATCTACAAATTGTAGTTGGATTTAGATTACCGTACCTCAAAAACCAGTAGGGGTGATAAAGAAGTGCTACAAAACATGGATGCCCTGGAACGTGCCTCGTATATATATCTTATGCTATAATGTAAATACTTGAATTGTGGTGAAGCTTTCTCGATTTTCCAGAACAGTCCTTTAGCCTTCAACAACTAGAATGCAACAACCAATTCAAATTCAGGGCAGACATGTCATTTTCCATTCCAGTACCCATAACTCAATTCGGTTTGTCAACACGTTTCATTTTTAGTTTATTTTTCCACCCACTTTCTCCGCTTCGTCCTCCAGCTTCTTCTGGATTTCCTCCTTTTCTCAATTACTGTCAACCCTAAAATTCCAGTAAGCTTCAAGATCTTTCATCGGTTTTCCTCCCTTTTCCGCGTCTTCCCCCCTTCGTTGCCTCACATCTGACATTTCTACTTCCTTTACACCCACGACCCGCGTGAACGATGCTCAAAACCATCTTCTTCTTCTCACTTCTCCCCAGATCTATCACTACTTTTCAGTTCTGCAACTTCGATCAACCGGTACTCCTCCTCCACCACCACATCTTGCACTTTCTACGTTCCTACTAATTAGTGATTTTTTCCCCAGATCTACCACTCTTTCTCGCTTATGGCACTAGATCAACTCTTATTCCGCGTGCTTGATTTTCTGCTGCCTTTTCCTGTTGTTTTGCCCCTTTTTATCATATACGATATTTTGTGTTGCGCTTTTTTTGGTTTTTTTTATCATATACTTTATTTTAAGGTCCAATTTTTGTGTATATAAGTTCATATGTTGTAGTGTACACAAAACTAACTTAATATTTATTTGTATCATCAATACATAAATTTAATAAATTTACTACAAATTTACTGGATCAGTTTACAGGAAGGCAAGCCTTTCGATTTACTGCAAATTTGTATGGTACATCATGCTATATGTCATTGGTCTATTTACTTTTTACTGTTCATTTAAGTATACTTAACTTTAATAAATTTAAGTTATGGGAAATCATGATTTCAGGTTTGTGTAAATTTTGAAGTCCCTCTTGCCAAATTAGTTTTCTGTCTGATTGCATTTGTGTTGTCTTGATTTTGAGTTTAGTTAGGCTTATTGCTGGGTTCAAATAAAAGGGATGAATAGATTTTAATTACTACTTCATTTCATAATTTTGGATATGTTATATTATAAAGAATACAATGTTTACTTACGAGGGTCTACAAGTGTTAACCTATGATTATTACTTTACTACGATATTATTTATTTATAACGTACTGCTTATTTTCTCTGTAGCAAATTGAATGCGGGAGATGTTAAGAAACGAGCTGGCTACAGCTTAAAAATAGGTTAGAGAAATTATAGACTGGAAGACGATATTGCTGCCATTCGAGGTAAAACATTTACTTTCTAATCAAATATCAATAAATTTCCATACAATGGGATATATTTTATGATTCTGGGTAATCAAATTGTACGCTTCATATATGACAAATTCAATTGCCATTAAAAGAAAAAAAAAATACTTCTGGAGCATGCTTCCACTTTCCAGTTCACATTCCATTTTATATATAAATTTTACTTTCAAGTCCACTATTTTCCTATGTTTTATACTACAAATTCTTTCCTGAAATTCTTTTTGGAATTATAAATTTACCTACCCAACATTACAGTGCAAAGGGGAATATGCTTTAAATGCGTGGGTGATTTATTCATCACCTTATTTGTTGGTTAATGTACTAAATATGTAGTATATGTTCTAACTTTTACCGCTCTTCAGTCTTAAGAAATTGATCATGTACCTCTACTTAGTTGGATAATGATACAATAAGCAAGATAAATTCAACCACAACATACCTACGCCATTTATTAAATCATAATGCTATCGAATATTAATCTTATTGTACTCATGTAGCGAGATTAGTCGAAGCCGTGCTGCAATATCTGAACATTCAGATAGGGTCGATGTGTACAGATATACCAGAGACTTTAGCAGGTTCTGAGTCAGTTTTGGGGAAGGTAACTCTTTTCATTTACTGCAAAACTGCACACTCTTGATGTTGAAATAATAATACACTAAAATACTTTTGTCCTGGATTTGGTAGTAATGAGTGAAGTGTTGGAATTTAAGTAGAGATGCAGTTTGTGTAGTTCTTTTGTACTATTAGTTTAAGTATAAGCTACCAATTTTTTTATTTTATTTACCTTATTTACCTCTACTGAAAAATAAGTTGTTTATACTATTATGGTGGAGTTCGGTAACGGTGTACTGGAACCAAAGGAAATGTTATTTGATATGAATTTTATGTAAAGAAGGGAGATGAATTTGGTGATAATTAAATTGATGTACTGCATGTATACAAAGATCTTGAATGTCTATTACTTATAATCCTGCTATGTGAAGACCTCACCCTTACCTGCATCATTCCGGAAAAAAAATCTGTACGGCTTAGACGGAGGTTGAACCGCCCGATATGCATAGATACATTTCTTTTATGCATGTATGTATACCATTTATAGTAATCCATAAATTACTTGCCACATATGCATCAATTGACAAATTCTGTTATTTAAGTAATCATAATACCATGGCCGGCCTTTAGTATCTATCTTCATGCTACATACATAATGACTTTGCGTACTCGCATTTATTTATTTATTTATCTATTATGAAAGCATAATTTCTATCCGGAACTTTTTGTTTTCAATCCCTCACAAAAATCCATAGGCTGACACCTGTCCCAAATTACTTCTATGGCCATCCAATTAGAAAATTAGATTATCCCGTCGTTTCTTTTTTTTTGTCAATGCCTGTCTCTATGTATTCATCTTCCAGTTTACTCTGCTTGGGATTTCAAATAGTTTCACCTATCAACATAAGTCGTGCACAAACCATTGAAGATGAAAAATTCGGCATGGCTTTATCTCTGCTTTGAAACACGCTTATCCACTGGCAACTCGACAGACCAAACTTATCTCCCATACATTGTCAATCCCATCGTTGCCTCCCATATATGATTGCCTTTGCCAATGATTTCGTTATTCTATTTTCTGCTGTCGTTGTACCTGAGGGTTCCTCCTGTTTCGTATAGGCTGTGCAGCTTCAACTGTTTCATCGGTAAAAAATTTGAACTGTCAGTTGATTGTCGGTAGTTGTGCATTGAATTTATCAGCATATAGTATAAGATTAAGCCTCTTTAGTTTATTGTAGATGTTAAATGGGAATAATGATTTTTGGCATTATATGTTAGGGTGTTTTAAATATTATTTATTACGGGTAATTACGTTAATCATCAGTAACAACTCATTGAATTTATCAGGATTTTGTATATCAACTCTTTTTGGTTCACTGTACATGTTAAATGGACAACAAGGTTTTTGGCAGGGTATGTTAGGGTGTTTTAACTATTATTTCTACTATATGTTATTACCACATAAAAGCTCTATTTTTCAGTTCTTCCTTTTTTTCTATAGTGCTTGCATTAGCATGTATAGGCCTACTATCCACATGTGTGACGTTGGGTTCATCATACTGCAACCGAGGGATACATTCGGTGATCAATGAAGCCGAACCAGTTAGAAGGTGACATAAGGAAAACTGGTTTTCTGTCCCTCCCATGTCAGGTACTTCATCATTTTGTTTTACGTGTGTTTTTCCCTATTTCTATGATACTTCTATTATACTATTTTCTTTTCTGCTATCTTCTTCATTACTCTACCACTTCTTTTTCTACAGATTCAATAAATTTATATATTATATATAATATGCATAAACTTAGGTTGGCATGATATGTTAGTGTGTTTTAGATATTATTTATTACCAGTGATTAAGTTGATTTGCATTTGATTCCAAATTTACTCATTGTATCTGCTTCAACTTAATATGAGTACTTTGCCATATGCGGTTCGTTCACATGCGCATGATAAATTGATATTAAAAAAGTTTTTTTTTATGTTTTTATTGGATTGTACAAAATATTTTTTCCCTTTATGTTACTTTTTTTTAGACATTCATTAATTTATATACATCTCAAAATAATGGATTAAGATGATAGAGACGTCAATTTCAAGTTCTCGGTACGTAATCCAAGTTTAAAATACCAAGTTTATTGTTACAATACGTACTTTATTATAAAATACATAGTATCGATAATTAATCCGTTGTCACTGCTGCTTTAAGCCGTACTTACGACAGTTTTAGCGGGTATTCACTGCAATTTTAATCCAGTCAGCAGTTGACTGCTCCAATTTTAACCTTTTTGTAAATATCTCCAAATATCCAGGGGATATTTGCTGCAACAACACTGCAGCTGCGGTTAATTCTTCCCATATAATTTAATCAACACATTCCTACGCTTCCTTGATTGTCTCCTTCTTTTCTGACCTTTCATACACACCGTTACAAACACAATAAGTTCGTAAATTACAATTGCTCTTTCTTCTTTTGTAATATCTTTTCTCCACCATTTATAAAACAAAACGTACATCGACTGCTTATCTCTAATTTCCTTCTGCATCTGCTTCATATAATTCTACCTTCTGATTTCTCCATTAATCCAATGAATGATCAATGTCGAGAACAAAGGCGGGTGGCGCAACGAGCTAGACGTGCTTGACAGTCATCCGAAGAACGACAACTCCACTTGGAGAATCGTTGACAACAACGACGTGTGCAACGCTCCCAATTGATTACTCCATCCCCAATTCTGACATGATATAACTGCGATAGAAATTTTACTGCCTCTCAACAATTTCTCCCTCACACGTTGCCCCAACCCATATACTATCAACACTGTCATGCAAAATTATTCATCCATGAGACAAGTGATAACTGCTGTTCAAATGGTAAAATCGTCTCTACTCAATCCATGCCACCTTCTGAGTTATTCACTTTATTTACCTCTGTTGGAGAACGTGGTTCGCATTTTCGCACAAACATTAGATTGTACAACAATGCTTTTGCATTTATTTCAATGGGTGCTAACATTGATCAAAACTTAGCAAATGCGCGAGATGGAGTATACTCTTATGTTACAGGTATATTTTTTGTTAAACCAGTCCACATTATTTACTTCCACACATACGCTTCATCCCATCCACGGTTCACACTATTCTATTCTCCTCATGTAGATACGGCCTTTATCGATGTCTCTTTTACTTCATGGTGGTCGTCTACTTCAGCAATTTGTTGTCGACACTTTCATCAAAATTGAAACTATGTGGCTTCGATATAGTCGCGAGCATCAGCATACTATTCGAGATGATTTATATCAGGGTCTACAAGATGCTCTCGCAACAAGGGAGACAAGTGCTAGTAAGCACCTTTTGTTCTTCTTTTCCAACATCCACGCAATAAATATGCACTTCAATTACGTACTCACTTTTGCTACATCTAGGAAATGTTGGTGTTAGAAGAGTTTTGTCGTCCTCTCATGTTGGTAGCCCTCGCGACATGCATCAACGCTATCAAGACGCAATGGCAATAGTACGAAGATATGGCAAACCTGACTTATTTATCACTTATAACATGTAATCCTAATTGGGTAGAAATAACTCAAGAGTTGCTGCCCTTTCAACAACCTTTGGACCGACCTGATTTAAAAACTAGAGTTTTCCGTGCAAAACTAAAACAACTTAAACAAGATCTATTTGACAAGCACGTCCTAGGGGAAGTCATTGCACATGCTCACGTAATTGAGTTCCAAAAAAGGGGTCTGGCACACTCCCATATGCTAATTATTCTTCATGAAACCGACAAACTTAGCAGTCCTGATGATTATGACTCTATAGTTAGAGCAGAAATACCAAACCAAAATGCAGAAACTGATTTGTATACCGCTGTTATGAAAAATATGATTCTTCATCCATGCAGTCGTATCAACCCCCATGCAAATTGCACGAAAGAAAAAATATGTAAAAGAGATTTTCCAAAACCTTTTGCCCCTTCTACCATAAAAGGTAATGATTCATACCCCATTTACAGAAGACACGAAATGCCTTTACAAAATCAAACATCTAACACAACAATCGACAACCGTTGGGTTGTTCCTTATAACCCATATTTAGTGCTAAAATATGATTGTCATATAAATGTTGAAGTTTGGTCCAGTATTAAATCGGTAAAATATCTTTATAAATATGTTTATAAAGGCTCAAATCGTGTCTCTATGGAACTATCTTCTACAGTTAATGACAATGATGAAATTTCTCAATTCGTTAATACTAGATGGATTTGTGCACCTAAGTCACTATGGCAAATCTTTAAGTTTCAACTTAGCAACATGTGTCCATCAGTTATTGACTTACAAATACATCTACCTAATATGCAACAACTTAATTTTCAACCACATGAAAGCTTACAAACCATCTTAACTGATGAATATAGATCTAAAACTATGCTTACGGGTTTTTTCGATCTAAACTCACGTAATGAGGAAGCACGTCAATATCTATATCACGAAATTCCAGAACATTATTGGTGGAACTCCACTCCGAAAAAATGGATACCTAGAATTCATAATCGTAAAGTTATTGGTCGGATTTATACCGTATCTCCAACCGAAGGCGATCGTTATTACTTACGTTTACTTCTAACTCATGTTAGAGGTCCCGTGTCTTTTGATAACTTAAAAACCATTAACGGAACTCAATATCCCACATTCAAACAAGCTGTCGAGCAGAGAGGCCTGCTGGAAAATGATAATAGTATTCACGACTGTTTAACTGATGCTTCAAATACTCACGTGCCCAAAGCTTTAAGACGTTTATTTGTAACTATTTTAGTATATTGTGAACCATGTGTTGTACGAGAAATATGGGAACAGTTTTTGCCTTTTTTAACTGAAGGTTATCAGCCTACATCTTCTTCCTTTGTCCCAAATGCTTTTGTAACCAACAGATGCCTATCAGATATTAACAATCTTTTAAAACAGCACAACAAAACAATTTACGATTACGATTTACCGCATAACTCGCTACGCTCACAAGAAAACCATGCTACTCCAACGCTAACTTTAGATGAACGAGCAATACCTGTATCGCCATCTGATTTGCACTCAATTAATGCTTTAAACAATGAACAAAAGGCGGCATTTGATATGATTTTAGAATCAATAAATTGTAAAACCCCCTCCATTTTCTTTATTGACGGTCCTGGAGGTACGGGAAAAACTTTTTTATACAAATCAATTTTAGCTCATCTACGAAACCAAGGTCTTATTGCACTTGCAACCGCCACTTCTGGGATAGCTTCTATCGCTTTACCCGGTGGTAGAACAACACACTCACGTTTTAAGATTCCTATTAACTTAGACTCTACATCCACCTGCCATATTTCTAAGCAATCTGATAGTGCAAAACTTCTAGCTGTTGCGACTGTTTTACTTTGGGATGAAGCGACCATGGCTCACCGTCACGCATTTGAGGCGTTGGACGGAACATTAAGAGATTTGGCCTATGTTGATATTCCTTTCGGTGGAAAAATTGTTATCCTATGAGGATATTTCCGTCAAGTTTTACCAGTTGTTCAAAGAGCAAATAGAGCTCAAACAACTGGCATGTATACTACAATCTTATTTGTGGTCCTCCGTTAAAGTAATTCGTTTAACAACTAATATGAGAGCACAAAATGATATGTCCTATGTTGATTTTGTCCTACGAGTTGGAAATGGAACCGAAAGCACCATACAAAACGATATTAATAGACTACCTGATGATATCGTTATACCATGGGAGGATACAAGTTCTTTACATACATTGATTGCGAACATCTACCCTTCAGTAGCTGATAATTATGCAAACATAAGCTATATATTAAACAGAGCGATATTATCACCGCGTAACGAAATAACAAATGAAATTAACTACATGATCATTACTGAATTTCCCGGTGATGAACACATCTATTACTCTTTTGATAGAGTTGAGGATGACACAAATAACTTATATCAACCAGAATTTCTCAACTCACAAACTCCAGGTGATATGCCACCACATAAATTAACTCTAAAAATTGGATCTCCAATTATGTTACTATGAAATTTGGATCCACGTATTGGATTATGTAACGGCATGAGACTATTATGTAGAGGTTTTCACAGAAACGTTATTTACGCTGAAATTTCATTTGGTCAATTTCAAGTTACAAGAGTATTTATTCCAAGAATACCTCTAAAACCTTCTGAAAACTTAAAGCTTCCTTTCAACCTAATCCGTAAACAATTCCCCATACGTTTAGCTTTCGCTTTAACTATTAACAAATCACAGGGCCAAACCATTCCACATGTTGGAATTTATCTTCCTGACCACGTTTTCACCCACGGACAACTTTACGTTGCTTTATCTCGGGGAATTTCAAGTACATCAACGAAAATTTTGGTTAAAAATGGAAAACTACATCGCCGAGCAGGTACACACACCAAAAACGTAGTCTACACTGATGTTCTGTTAGCGTGTTCTCAACTTATTAATTAACCTTATGTAACACCCCACCTCCGCTAGGGTCACTCACAAAGGAAATGCACTAGCTTTGGTGGAGCATTATCTAGGTAAACATACACAGAAATATTACAAGACAGAACATATAAAACAGCGGAAGAAGAACCAAATTTCATTGCTTTAAAATCTAGAAAGGTCTAAAGCCTTTTACATCAAAATGCTATTAAATCCATTACATCGAAATCTGTCTTGCAATAGTAAAGAAGCATAAAACCATAGTCATAAATCATTCCCCAAGTAAAACAGCAAAGCAAGCCATAGCCAAGAGAAATCCAAGCAGTACATGAAAGAGCCTTGGAGCTTGGTAAGATCCGAACTAAGCTGTATTCCCACCCTGCGAACCGCGGGGGGGGAGGGGGGGGGGACGAAAGAAAAAGAGGCGAAACAAACTGGGTCAGTCAAAAAGACTGAGTAAGTCCTAGTGGCTTTCAGCATAAAAACAGGTGAAGATAATATGGCATGAATAAACTGAAAGTAAACATAAGCATGATGACAAGGTAAGCTACAGGCACGATGAATCAAGTATAGCATTGCAAGGTTTCTATTAAGTATAACATCGCAAGATTTCTAAGCTTCACCATTCCACTATTTTCTTTGATTTCCTATATTCTCTGCACCAACTGTACTAGTACCCCAACTCGTATCATCCTTTCCATGTATATGTACAGTCCCTTGCCGTATATCGTATGGGTTTCATCACGTATTTCTATACTACTTCAACGTAGTGCCACCATTCTTGAAATCGTTTGGACTGCCACCCTTGTTCTGGCTAGGTTTCCTTATCATGAACTATCGCGTGTTCAACTAGGATTTATGCCACCTAGGACCACTAAGGATTATGCTACCTATTGAATGTTTTCTAGATTCTTCGATTAGGGTTTATGCCACCTAAGACCACTAGGGATTATGCTACCTAACGAACAACACCCTTTTTCCACGTAACGATCTATTAATCGATCGGCTCCCTACAAGTCCTAGCTCGTTCATGTGTCTGCGTCATACGGCCCAATCACGAAATGTAGTCACTTGTGCTAGGTCCACCATAGGGTGTATCAAGCCCTAGGGTGCCAACCACCGACACGAATCAAGCACGCACAGTGTAAACCTATTGGTGCCCAATGCCTGCTTTTTCAACTCCGGACTACGTGCACGACCATAGTCCGCCTGAACCTACAATGGCGCACCAACTCAGCCGTCGTTCTGGTCGCTTACAATCAGCCCAGTAATCGTGCCTCACCCTGCCTAGTTCCAGGGTACCGTTATACATCTAGTGGGTTACTGCTGAAAAGGACCGCGCAACTAGGGTCTCCGTCCAGTAGGTTAAGTGTTGTCATTTAAATTCGAGACTTAACCCCATCAGTCTAGCTTGTCAAGTTGGTTAAGTGTTGTCATTCAAGTTCGTGACTTAACCCGCCTACGTGTCATGTCAAATTGGCTAAGTGTTGTCGTTCAAGTTCATGACTTAACCCTACGAATCATCTGTCAAGTTGGTTAAGTATATTCAATCGGTTCATGACTTAACCCTATCAAATCATCGTGTCCAATTGGTTAAGTATATTCAAGCGGTTCATGACTTAACCCTATCAAATCATCGTGTCAAATTGGTTAAGTATATTCAAGCGGTTCATGACTTAACCCTATCAAACCATCCTATCCAATTGGTTAAGTATATTCAAGCGGTTCATGACTTAACCCTATCAAATCATCGTATCCAATTGGTTAAGTATATTCAAGCGGTTCATGACTTAACCCTATCAAATCATCGTGTCAAATTGGTTAAGTATATTCAAGCAGTTCATGACTTAACCCTATCATGTGACATTAATTCATTAATGCACCCCAACCTCTCACATCAGACCTGTTGTTGTGGTCACTGGATATGCCGGGCGGTTCCGGGCAGATTTACACCACAACTCAGTCTAACCTCGGGTTTTCAAGTGCGATATGACCAACTACCCACATTGGATCCTATTGTTTGCAGTAACTATATTTGCCGGACGGTTCCGGGCAGAATTACACTGCAAACTCAACCCAACCTCGAGTTGGCCATTTTCAAGTTCATTCTAAGTGTCATGTCCATTTTCAAATTTCATGTCAAGTTTCAGGTTTCAGCTTATGCCTATTATCAAGTTCATGATTCATATTCATAACCAATTCATGTTTCAATTTCATAAGCATGTTTACGTGCCTTCTAGATGTCAAATATCAACTATCAAGTCATAGTCAATTCTGTGTTCAAGTTATTCCCATCGTATCAATTTCGTGCTATTTGTCGCGTTCCACAATTACCTAAAAACATGGTTTGACTACCAGATTCTATTTTCTCTAATTACGTTCCGAGTTCACAATTCACATTCATGTCAGTTACCAAGTTTACAATCGCTTTCGTGTTCAAGTTATGCCAATTCATGTCCAAGCTAATTCATGTCAATTACCAATTCATGTCTAAGTGAATCTTCATGTTTTGACCAATATCCCCAAATCGTATTCCTACCGTGCGCGTATCGAGATTAATTCAAAAAGGGATAAACAAGGAAATCATGACAAAGATGGGCATGTGAATAGGCATGAGATTATAAACCAAATCATATGTTCAACAGAATTGGTGTATAATAGTTTAACACATCATAGGCATGTGAATAGGATCTAGAACAACAATATGAAAACCAAGGTTTAGGAACATAGGTAGACTTGCATTAATCCAAATTCAAGATTCAAGAGAGAATAGGGTGAAAAGGTCTTATCATCAAGTCAAGGTCTTCATATTACAATCTAGCGTTTAAATAATAAACTAGGTCCAACAACATGAATGGGCATGATTCAATCGATAAGGAATAACCCAAAATCCTAGATTCCAGAAGAAACAAGAACAGGTCTAAATAGATAATCAAGCTTAGGTCCAATTTCATTTTATTCCATGTCCATATTAAATTTAACCAGTTTCAATCTCAAAGTAACTAGAACTTACAGAACGTGGATCGAGAATTAGAGTGCAGAGATTTGATTCTGGAAACGGTTATTGTAGTTGTTGAATCTCTATTTGTTCAGTCTTGTTCTAGTTGAAAACCCCCAATTTGCAATTCCTAGATGTTGTCTTGACGAAGAAGAAGTAGTCTCTTTTAATTTAAATATTATCATTTTGATTTTCACAGAGGTAGCATAAGGACAGAAAGAATTGGTGTAGAGAGAATGAGGCTAGGAGGCTGTTTATATAGGTTTAGAGTCACGAATCTAGTCAGAAAATTGGTCCAAATACATCAGAACGAACCCAGGCTGAAAACCAGGTTTTGGCACCAGGTCGACCATAGGGTCGACCTGGTCCCTGGGAGGTCGACCATAGTGTCGACCCCCAGGTCGACCTGGTCCTGGGCAGGAAATTTCCCGCCCAGTCTGACCTGGGGTTTGAATTTGAATTTCGAATTCAAATTTCGAGCTGTTTTTTATTCTGAAAATTCCTGAAACTTCGGAGGGCCGTAACTTGGTCATACAAACACCGTTTTTCGAAAACTCGGACTCGTTTCCAAGCAGAATTTCGAGACGAACGCAATGACGCAACCCGTTTCCCTTGATTCTTACTTTAAAATTTAATTCTGCCTTGATTTATGGTTATAACATGTTATGAAAATACGGGTTGTTACACCTTATGTTATTAATCAACCTCAATTTACATTATTAATCAAACCCGCAGTAATAAAACTGCATACAAGGGATTTTATGATATGTACAAACCATTCATCAACTCACGTCTGCCAAGTACCTAACATAATTATTTCAATAACTACAATACATCTACACATCGTAAACTCCCTTACACCATTTTTAACTCCACCATCTACGGTGCTTTTGTCATCTAGATGTCGGTCTCCAGCCCGGATAAAGGAGGAGAGGAAACAAGGTAACCTATTACCCTTAATCTAAGTTTATGGTATTATTCCCTTTCTTTCTAATTCACATTTCCATTTCTCAGTCATACATACTTATCTTCTTCACATCCTTCTGCCTGCTTCCTAATTATGCTGACTTCACACTAACGCGGCCCCTAATATCTTCCTTTTTCCTTTCTACATTTAACATCAGGTATTGTTTAATTTTTAATTATATTACATTGTATTTATTTTCCCTGCTATCTGCTTCTCACTCATACGTTATTTATG
Source organism: Allium sativum (assembly GCA_030737875.1). Lineage (NCBI taxonomy): Eukaryota > Viridiplantae > Streptophyta > Magnoliopsida > Asparagales > Amaryllidaceae > Allium > Allium sativum. The sequence goes on along the minus strand of CM060912.1, from coordinate 934,632,456 downwards.
TGTCCGCTTTTTACTACACAGTTCATGCTGCCAAAGTACTATGCTCTTTTATTTGTGCGCACTTTTCTTTTCACCATTTTACAATTTGCTTTCATATTTTTATCACCTATCGACATATCCTGCATGCATCTGTTTACTTGAAAACACATGCTTAGCTATGCAGATTACAACACGATACTTTGCGAGTCTTCTATGCTTTTTTTGGTTATTTCTCTGCTTTTTGTAACTGCTAATGGATTCAATTGTTTGCATCAACGGTTTTCACAAGAATTTGAACAAACAACTAGTGATGTCAGGACATTTAATAGCAGCTTCTCCACATATCACATGGCGGATCTCACAACGAAGTGGTGCCATATAGTTTCAGCCGTCGGAGGCACAACATAAATATCAAACAAGGTACAGACTGAAAGCTATATTCAGATAAAATGCTTCTTCAGTATCATTTTTTTTTATTCCTTGCACACCTACTGACCAGGACACTAGATTCTCAACTTAATTGTCTTCTTGGTTGGCTTTTATGTGCTCATCTGCCAATACAAATGAAATTTTCAAACAAAACGATGCATTTTCGGAAGTAGTTTTTCATGTTATCACCAATACAAATATCCTTTTTAACATAACATTACATGTTAATCTTAATAAACATTCCCACATTTACTGTTGCATTAAGTCTACAAGTTTTTATTTTGTTTCTTTAATATTGTTAGTTGTGAAGTTTTAGTTCTGAGCATGAAAACTAATTAAGCTTTGTAAATGTATTTTTTAACACGTATATACTTTACTGTTCAATATATGTTGATGCTTCAACTCTATTTTTAAACAGTGTAATGGTATATGCAACCATCAGTATAATGGTACATGCAACCTTTTTAATGTCGATTCTAACTAATTTTCATCTTCATGTATTCTGCATGTTCACAAAATGATTTGACGGGCATCAGCCTGAGCTATGGATGAAGAGAGAGCTTGAATATCGCATGAAATATGGACACCGGAGTTTCTTGAGGAAAAAGCGGGAGACTATACTACTTTTGAGGCAGCCTAAGCCTGGGCATTAAATTGATCAACTAGACAGCAACATAGGTACGCGAAAACTGTAACCCGTCTTCCTAAAACTACTAATTAATAGTGTCGATTCTTTTTTATCCTTTTTCACTCTGTAATTCACTTTATTCTAACTATTTTTTTTATATAATTATACAAGAAGTATACATTTTAGATTTTCACAGCAGTGTTCATTACTTGATTTGGCAAAGAAAACATGAATACAGATTCGTTCACGTCCATGTTCTAACTTCGAAAAAGGTACGAATGCTAAAACTTCTTTTGTGTATACATTTTTCAGCGATATGTACTTCTCTATAATTACTATTCAGCACTACTACTATTTATACCTTATTAACGACTGTACTCAAATTACTTTTTTTCCAACTTATTTCAAAATTGTTTACATCCGAACAATCGACTTTAATTACGAAAATGCAAGGTCCTCCTATGGTTTTCCTCTCCTTCTCCCTCTTTCTAATTCAGCTGCATTGCCTTTCTGTCTATTTTTAAGTTATGCTTTATCTTTTTTTTTAATAACTTCTGCGTCGGTTTTTAAATTACCATGAGCTAATTCTCCTGTTTGTGTTTTAGTTCATTATATCATCGCGTTTTTTATTTTTCTGTTTTACTTAGCCTAGTCAGTTATCCCCATCTTTCTCCTACTATTTCTCCTAATCTACTACTTAATAGCTGCTTTTTGTAACCAAGTCAAAAAAATAGTGGGAATACAATGTCTTTCCTACTACTATAAATACATACTCCCACGTCCATATTTCTTCACATCATGTTTCTGCTACATTACTATCACACTTCTTTTCCTACGACTAACATGACAAAGGTATGTCTTTTAAATTGCTTTTTTTTAATTCTTCCACTTTCGCTAATACGTACTGACTTTCAACTACCACCTCAACCAGCCTAAAGCTTCACAACAACTCAATAACACATCGGTATCCTCTTCTGACGTAAAATTGAAGCGTAAAACCACGCGTTCCACAAAACAACTTCAGCTGATGTCATAAACAATGTCTCCAATCCAACAAGCTCTCAGTCTGAACCAGAAAATGTTGTCGCTTCGCATCAATCTGTTGATCTTCCCCCTGTTCCAACTAACAACATTATTGTGGATAACGATGACGACTTCGACTGGGATGCCAATGTCAATATTCCTGAAGTGAAATCTCATCTTCAAGAATGTGACAGGATTATTATATTTTTGAACTTCCATTTCCATCTTTCTCACTGTTCTCAATAAGCTTTGTACTCAACTGTTACGTTTTTTTTCCCAGTTTTGTATGTTGTTTGTAACGGTCTATGAATAAACTGCTACTTGGTTGAATCTATGTACTATAATCTTCTATCATTACGCTTACAAATAACCATGACTATATTGCATTTCTTTTAACCTAATACACACATTTCCCCTATAATTGAAAACTGCAATCTACTGATGATAGTTGAGCCATATTAAATAATTCAACTATTTTAACTATCCACTTATGCATCACTGACTTTGGAATACTAGCATGTTTTTTTATATTTATTGTGAATTTATTTGGTTACTAAAGATCATGGTACATAGGTAACTTCAGTGTTTTTAATATTTATTGTGAGAGCAGCTTTGGAATTTTTTTGGTCGAGACATGGTTGGCATAGACACACAGGTATATAACTCCATTGTTAAATTATTTAAGAGTTCATTAGGGTATAGAAGCTCAACTTATAAACGCTGGCTTCTTAAAGTGGGCTCAGTGATCACGTTACCGAACAGATCACAAAGGTGCACACAGTAGAATAGTTGATATGCACCATTTGTTTGCACTTTGCACATAGAAATATATAGAAACACGCAATTAATCATGAAATCAAATTAATACATGTAATAAACCAACAAGTCCACATCAGCATACATGTAATTTGGTTATCTTTAAAAAAAAGGATGTTATAAATATGATTACACCAATTATATTAGTTAATATACGTAATATTATTATAAGATCCGTTATCTTTTTTAAAACTAAATCTACAACGAAAAAAATTAGAAATGGATGTACTTCATGCCTAAATTGAATTTCGCTTCTAAGTGATGTTGTCCTCACATTTAAGAGCAGCCTAATAAAAATGAAAGTTGAAGGAAACGTTGAAAGCATGAACCAAGTTTGTATTAAACTTCTATTTCCTTAACTGCTATTTTTAACATTTTTTTTTACTACTGCAGCTTGCAAAAGGTGACAGGAAGGCACAGTATTTGGCCACCCGTTCGACTAAACAGTCATGCAAGTTCGATCTGTCTGCATTTTCCTTTCCACAACTGTTCGTTTTCAGTTTCTATTCTGTCATAACATGTATTCCGTAATAATATGTAATTTGTATTTGAAATAAACATGGACTACAGTGTTCTCTGTTTGCCAATTACTGTATATACCTTTTGCGACTTAAACAACTTGCGCGTACAGATTTGCCTTCCAACTTTGACCCAGATGTTTGTCGTTTATCTTCCTTACATTTTTATCTTCCCATGCTAAACTTTATGCCTTTTTTACTGCGTTCATTGTTCTCTGTTTTCATTTGTTCATATTGAATAAACTACTAATTTTATATGCACAAACAGCGACAAAGGTTGTACTTCAAACTTCAATTTCAGCTTTGGTCAAATACATCTATGCACACGCCCATCGGGCGTGCGTGTGTACTGGGGTGTGTGTGTGCATATATATATATATATATATATGTGTGTGTGTGTGTGTGTGTGTGTGTGTGTGTGTGTGTGTGTGTGTGTGTATGCGTGTGTGTGTGTGTTAAATTTTGGTGATACAAAATCACAAATTGATTGGAACAAATTAGCAAAGAATGGAAAGTAAATATTTTTATAATGGGAATGCATTGATTGCATTTGATGAGGTGGTAGAGAAATAAATGAAGGGATTAATTTCTTCCATCTATGCTAAAGAAACGGATTGATTTACTTCCTATGTTTGCACATTTGTTGTTATGGTAATTTACCTCCATTATATTATTACCATATGTTGGTAATTTAATTGATGACTCACATATGCACTGACTATATATTGAGGGGTGGACTTTTGTGTAAACCCATCCTGGCCTGGAGCCAGTGATCCCAATGGTGTCTCTTCTTGTTAAACCTGATTGAGGTTTGGATATGTAAACTCTTATTTTGTTATCTCTTGTAATTCTCTCATGTGGAATAAAATCTCTCTCTGTTGGACTGGACGTACACCATCTCGAGGATAGTGGAACCAGTATAAATATTGTGTCTCTTTGTTTCTCTGCTATAGTTATTTATTATTTTGTTGATGTAATAGAATAATTGCTATCAGATTAGATTGGTGTTCAATTGGCAAATCTAAATCCTATTTATTGCGCTTCCGCATATGCTCAATTTTCATAACAGATTGGTATCAGAGCGAGACGATTTGTTTTAAATTGTGCATCAATTATTTCTACAAAGGTTGGTAGATTCAGTGGTGATTATGCTATTACTATTTTGGAGAAAAGGAGACTTTGGTGGAGGAGATTATGTCAAGAGTGAAGAGCATTCCAATCTGGAAACTTTGACGTGATATGGAGTTTATTGTGAAGAAGTCCTCTGATATGGACGAGGGAAGATGGAAGAAGACGAAGAAGAAGGCGGGTGACACTTGAAGAACCTAGTCCGCAGCAAGGTGGAGAGGTTAATATGGTCACTGCTTATGATCCTAAGGTGGAGGATCATGGTATCGACAAGGGTCTAGATGTTGATGATGCTCGAGGGGTCCCGGAAATGAAGAGATCATGTCAAACAGAAGACGGATGTCGAGTTTTGAAATCCACAAAGACGGTGGAGATCTTGTGGTATTGCAAGCATTTTTTAGACCGTTGGTTGATGCACGGTGCAGCTCAGGTGGTAGATGCATCTTTTGTAGGCGGTGGGTTGTGTTTGTAATTGAGGTGTGGTCGTAGTCCTTTCAAATCGACTGGGTGTATCTCGTTGCCCTGAAATCGAGGTTGTTTTTAATTGAGAGAATAATTTTTTGGTCTTGGTGGTGTTGAGATTACTTAGGAATCTGCCTTTTTTTTTTTGGATATTTGCAACATTTTATTGGCGGGCGGGGACGTAGTCTGATCTCGTTAACAATTGTGTGATGGGGGTGGCTTTGTTGGAACCCATTTGGTAAATATTCATTTTTTGGTGTATCTCGTTGCGAGATTTTGATTGAATGTGGAGTTCTGTTGAAGAGTTTTATGATGAGAAGGGAATTTGACTCAAGGAGGGGTGCTGAAGATATGTGATTTTGCATCAAGGTGGAGTGTTAAATTTTGGTGATACAAAATCACAAATTAATTGGAACAAATTTGCAAAGAATGGAAAGTAAATATTTTTATAATGGGAATGCATTGATTGCATTTTGATGAGATGGTAGAGAAATAAATGAAGGGATTAATTTCTTCTATCTATGCTAAAGAAACGGATTGATTTACTTCCTATGTTTGCACATTTGTTGTTATGGTAATTTGTCTCCATTATATTATTACCATATGTTGGTAATTTAAATGATGACTCACATATGCACTGGCTATATATTGAGGGGTATACTTTAGTGTAAACACATCCTGACCTGGAGCCAGTGATCCCCAACGATGTCTCTTCTTGTTAAACCTGATTGAGATTTGGATATGTAAACTCTTATTTTGTAATCTCTTGTAATTTTCTCATGTAGAATAAAATCTCTCTCTATTGGACTGGACGTACACTATCTCGAGGATAGTGGAACCAATATAAATATTATGTCTCTTTGTTTCTCTGCTATAGTTATTTACTATTTTGTTGATGTAATAGAATAGTTGTTATCATATTAGATTGGTGTTTAATTGGCAAATCTAGATCCTATTTATTGCGCTTCCGCATATGCTCAATTTTCATAACAATGTGTGTGTGCGCGCGCGCGTGCGCGCGAGTTATATGATCAAAAGCACCCCCAAATAGTACAACAACATTTTAGCCCCCATAATTTAGTACAACACCATTTTAGCCTCCATAATTTCCATCACAATCATCTTTCTTTCTCCTCCCGATAACTCTCTCACTCACACATTTTTTAAATATAAACGAATAGTTGTTACTGAAATACAAAAGGAATGCCATGAAAAAATGTATCATATAATCCCCTCTGTATGTATATATATATATACATATATATATATATATATATATATATATATGTGTGTGTGAGTGTGTGTGTGTGTGTGTGTGTATGTATATGTGTGTGTGTGTATATATATATATATATATATATATATATATATATATATATATATGTGCATTTTCATCTAACAGTTAATCGATGTATGTTATACGTTTAACCGTAATTTGATAGGTTAACATCATTCGATTAACCGAATATTCAGTTAATCAAATTTGTCGGTTTTTGCGGTTCGGAATTGATTTGGTCGATTAACAGTAATAAATGCACAGCCCTGATCTGAATTTGCAAACTGTGAGTTTATTAATAAATTACACGATAAAGCTTCACAGCTAACAAACAGTGCAAGTGTTGACTTGAGAAACCACTGCAAAACTGAAACCATCGTACCTGAAGTAAAAACTGAAAACCATACACTTGAAAAACCTCTTCAAAGACGTTAAAAAAAAAAAATTAAAATAAGGGAACTGAAACAATTTTGAAAATGCAAAGAAAAAAAAAAATCATACCCATGGTGAATTCAGCGACGACCAACATGGACTATCCATCAGAATCGTACAGGATAAAGTGAAGCTCATGTTTTATTACGATCATTCACCGATCAATCAGAACCGTACAGGATAAAGTAATGACACTCGTATTTGTATTTCATTTTAAGCAAGCCATGTAAAAACAAACAACAGCAAAAAACTGGAAGCTGAGACTTTAGTAAAGGTGTTTTCTTAATTTCAATTAACTTGTTCAATCGATTCATTCCATGTAACAGCTTTTTTATCACTAAATTTAAAGTAATTTTTGGTTATAAAAATAAAACTCACCCAGATGCTTGACATTCAACCCCCAAAAGAAATAGAAACTACCAAGAAAATTGGCATACTAAAAGGTGATCGCAAAGAATATGGTAAAATGATGATAAACTTCTCTGCACCAATGAATGAATATTCAATAACATTAATACTTTGATTTTTGAAATGTACAGTTGCGTATTTAATTGAACTGTAAAACCCATAACAGGATCCTGTAAGTAATTATAACACAATTCAAACTGTAAATGCTTAAACAGATGATTTCGTAAACTGAATACATCATTCATAATATATCAGATACTTAAATAGAGATATCTTGTAAATTAATTCAAATCCAACAGCACAGATTCAAATTGTAAATTAATTCACACTATAAGAACATATAATTTTATAAACTGAATATATCATAATCAATAGGGTTTTGCCAAATATAGGTTTAATTTACAGTTTAGTTTATAATGTTTAAACAGATACTTAAACAGATGTCATTCATCTGGATCTCGTCAATCTGAAGTTCTAGTGAGAAGATTTGAGTGGCTTTTAAGCTGTCGCCATTGTTTCAAGTGATTATAACCCTAGCTTACGATGTTGGCTAGGGTTTTGTGAGCATCTGTTGTGTTTTTTTTCGGTTGGATGTGTGTAAATACCCCGTTTACGT